>BQNB010154215.1:0-14626 GCA_026074375.1 Tanacetum coccineum | reverse complement strand
TCCAAATGATCCTTTTCAGCTACTATTAATAAAAGAGGATGACCGCTGCTGCAACATTAGACAAAAGAACCGAAATTAAGGGGGCGCTTGGTTGAAATGGAGGAATGGAAAAGGGAAAGATAATGATAATACAAAGGAATGCAATGGGTATTCCATTGCATATAATGTTGCTTGGTATTGTTGAGGAATAAACATAATTCTTGCATGTTATGTCTCATTTAACTTGGTACATGTCCTTATTGACAACATTGACGGAACAAACATAATAATTAACATTATACCATGTTGTATAAATCTCCATCCCCTGCTAGTTGAAAAATCTATAATCCAATTTCACAAAGGTAACAAATCTATCACATAAGCTAAGAGAAGAAAGTAGAAAAAAAATACAAATGTACATGTTATGACGCATGGAAAGCATCAGAATCAAGATTACTAAAAATTTTATGAACATGATTTGGCTATTAAAATTGTGTCGATGAAAAATTTGAAGAGTAAAAAGAAAGATAAATATATGAGCAGTTGAAAAAAAAAAAAACAATTGGCAGGTTAAAGGTATAAATTGAGGACAAATTTTTATAACGCACCCAAATTTTGTAGAGAAATGGTGTATTACCCACTATGTGAGTAATGATGATACCATTAACTCTAAACCAACCATCACTTTTGATTACCTTTCTCATCCTAATTACTATAAACCCTCTAACCAAGCAGCCACACTGATGCTCCGTTCCCGAGTGTATTTATTTGAAAGGAAAAAGAAAAGAAATGTTGAGTAAAAGAAAATAAAGAGGAAAGCGAAAGGAAAGACAAAGAGTAGTTTATTTTGTGTTTCTTGAGTTAAAAGTTAATAGAAGGAAAGGAAAATGAAATGATTATGTTCATTTTACAATTATGCCATTTCAAATATATATATATATATACATGTATATATATATATATATATATATATATATATAGGGGACCATTCAATACAAAACCACTTTTTTGTACAAAACCTACAGAACCACTTTGGACCAATAAAAATTTAGTATATTATTAAATGGTTTTTTTCTTAAAGATCCAAAGGGTTATAATATCCAAAACAAATTAAAAAAAATTTTTTTTGAATTTTTTAATTTAAAAAACGTTTTTTTATTTCCTTAATTTTTGGAATTAATTTTTTTTAAATTTATACTTTTTTAAGTATATATATGTTTTTTAAAAATTAAGGTGCATATATGTTTTTTTAATATTGTAAATTTACATATGTTTCTTGCGTAAAATTGTTTAGACATCAAACTTATTTTTTTTAAATGGTAATTGCACTTATGTTTATGGTTTACATTTTTTAATCTTTGAAATTTATAACTAAAAACATAAACATATACATGTAAACTCTAAATTTAAAACAAAGCAAAAACCTAAATACAATACACAAATTTTGATATCAAATGAAATACAATTAAATTACAATATGAATGTGCAAGAGATTAAAAAACATGTGTGCACGCTTCAAGAACATATATGTACGACTTCGAAAACATATATGCACGGCTTCGAGAACATTTGTGCACCATCTAAAAAGCATAAGTTCGTCCATTAATTATCTTGAACATATATGCACGACTTCGAGAACATTTATATACAAATGTATATTGTTTGTGCAAGATATTCAAAAACATGTGTGCACTCTTCGAAAACATGCATGCACGCTTAACTTTCTAATCAAATCCGTTAGAACATATGAGTACTCTTCCAAAAACATATGTGCACGCTGCACTTTCTCGTCAAATTCACGACAACCATTAGTGCACGCCATCTAAAAGAACAAGTGCATCCATTGATCATCTTCATCACACACCGTGAGCCATCCCCTAAAAAAATATATAAAAAATAATAAACACTAATTATAAAATTATTCAATATTAAAAGTCAATGTAAAAAACCATGTCTAAAATATGGTATTCTTTTCATCTAAACCACTATTGCGAACCGATCTTAATATAAATCCAATCCCATCATTCGTTTATCTATAGCGCTTATCATAAAAGGCCATTACTTCGTATATATACATACATAATCAAACAACGGCTAGTTAAAATATATATATAAAATCTTTTGGTCCATACCCTTTATTTTACCTTTTCCTAATGAAACTACATCAGTTAAGTAATAAAAATAGGCTAGCTTTGGTACTGAACTAGTGAACTAGTCTTGAAGTGGGTACTAAACCGAGATTATAGGGTGTTTCTTACACGCCCCCCCCCCCCCCCCCCCCCCCCCCCACCCCCCCTGGGAGCACACAAAATATTAAAATTTCTAGATCACTCTTAATCTTACCACACATATCCAACAAACATACTGAAAGGAAAAAATCCTCTCCCATCCATCAAATGCCCCATCCCTTCCACATTTCACGCTCAATAGATAACTCGACCAAATCACCAGTATATGCATACATGAAAAGGAAACATGCATCCATCCATGAGCGATTTTAGACATTGTAATGCCCACTTGTAGTTATACGTCTTTTCCTTATGCATAAATATAAATGCTACACAAAATGTCGTATTAGTAGGGGTTACACCAACAATCTCAAGAAGCGGTAGTGGATACCTGACTGTATTATATGTTGCGTCCATCAACAACACGTGCGGAAATGCCCGCCATATATTTATTGATTCCGGATGTGCAAAGAATAAATCTTCCAGCTCGTTTGTTACTTCATTAGGATTAATGTAAGTAATATATCATTCTCTTTCTAATAAAGACATGACTTCCTGCATGTTAGTCTTTCCAGCTTTTCCCCTCATACGAAATTTGTTGCGCGCGTTGTATATAGTTTTTAACGTAGACACATTTTCGCTTTTTTGTTTTTATATGTTCGATAAGATATCGTGTGGTTTGACATTTTTTTGGGTCAACTTGTTTACTAATATGGTTTCATTTTCATATAACCTTCTAGCATACGAATGACCTTCCAAATACAATGCAGGTTCATGATTATGTGTTTCACAAATCACGACTAACATCCACCTATTATACGACGGCAAATAGTTTCCTACCAATTCAAATGGACAACTGCATTTTTTACTACCAGTGTTTTTAGTAGATTTTTTCTTACTAACAGATATACCACTACGATCACAATGTAAAGTTACACTATCGTTAACCTTTGATGTTTTAATTACAACAACGTAACCAGCAGAATATCCCGTTTTTCGCACCCAATCTAGTAACTCTTCACGAGAACTAAACACTTGGAATATAAATATCGTTAACAATTATATCTACATTATGTGTATGGTTGATCAAATTAATATGTATCTAACGTACATGAATTTTCGAAAATGTAAATGAACATACCATGTCGTTCTCGAATATCGATTCTCCGTTAAAAACGTAATCGTGCTCGTTGTAAATTTCATTTTCATCAAGATTAACTTGAAAATTCTCCCACCAACTCATCTTTTAATTAAGAAATATTTCTTTGCTTATATATATATATATATATAGTGGGATTTTCAATGCAGAACCAGTTTTTTGTACAGAACTTACAAAACCAAATAATAGCCCTTGATTAAAGTGATCAATGGATGAAAATGAAATGACATAATGGTAAATAAGTATAATTTTATGTTATACAGTTTAAATTGTGTAGGGGCACATATGGAATTTCATAAACCAATCTTAAGAGTAAAAGAAAATAATATACGTAAATTGTGGATCAGTTACAATTTCATTAGATCTAAAAAATAGTCATATCTTCTCTCTCTTAGAAAACCTAGCCACCATCTCTATTCCTTATTATTTTCACATGAAAAATCACGAACACCACTATAAACTCTTTCTTTATCGTACCTGTTGACATCGCTAGAAATCATTGAAGTGTGCGAGATTTGTACAAACAATCAAAAGGTAAATATATTCGATTTTAACTAACCCATACGCCTTTTTATATCAAATGTCGTGGAATCTTTTTATGTATTCAAAGAATTAATAATCCACAAACACATACGCTTTTTTATATATTCGATTTGTATGTATATAAAATTGTTTTATTATAAATGAAATGACGTATTCAATAGTGTGCCAAGTTTTAATTTTAAAAGATGTCATGGATCGTAAATGGTTGTTTTTAGTGCAAACTATAACTCATTTGTGATTAGTTAATGATTTTTAATGGAGCTTCTATTTTATATGTTTGAATTGATTTTTATGTTCTTTTTAACATAAACGAGGACGACAATGGCGGTTGTGGTTAGATGAGTAGGATACCGGCGGCGATTTGGTTAGGATGACGGTGGCCGTGACGGCGACGACTGTGACGATGGTGAACTATCCTTTCCAGGTTCTCTTTTTTTACTGGTTTCCTATTGGATTGGGTTATAGCATCACATATGTTGTTAGAAAAGAATACGTAATATATTCATTAGAGATTAACTGTTGCAAAAAAAGTTGTCTTTAAAATCTTTTGATGCCGTAAAAAGTTTCAAACCAACTAGAAAGTAGGACTTTGTTAATAACCTAAATATAAAAGGTTGGAGACTTGGAGGTAATGGTGTGTTGTGAAACTGTTAATGATCACATATGTTAATTAGTAAGTATTTATTCAATGAATTAACTAATTTATTTAGTTACTGTTAGTGCATGAAATATAAGAAGAAGATAATACATGTTTGAAAATAATATAATAAATAGGACACTAATGTTACCCATCTTTAATTACATATTTTTATTCATCTTGTCTGATGGCAGCGTGTAGGAGACGTAAATAAGTTTGGAAGGTGCGGTTGTTTATTTCAAAGCTTAAATGACTTGTAGTCTAAATGCTAGTATAAATTCGTATTATACAAGGTATTGTTTTAAGACGTTATTTTTTTAAATGTTATAATAATTATGTATGTTCTCTTCAATGTGCAGTTAAAGTAAGATTAGGAGTTCACAAAAAATTGCAGCGTGCACTTATGTTTTTAGAAGATGGACACATATGTTCTAATGAATTTGACGAGAAAACGTAGCGTGCACATATGTGTTTTCAAGTAGGAGATAAGTTTTTGGAAGTCGTGCACATATGTTCTAATGATATTGACGAAAAAGCGCAACGTGCACATATGTTCTTGGAATGGCGTTCATATGTTTTAAAGAATTTGATGAGAAACATAAATGGTGCATATATGTTCTTTCAAGAGTGCACCTATGTTTTTGGATGACGTGCGCATCCTTATTTAACAAGATACATTTGTATTTGATTTGTATTTCATTTTATATTAAATATTTGTATTTGTATAATATTTATGTTTTGGTTTGGTTTAAATTTTAGCGTTTACATGTATATGTTTATGTTTTTTGTCATAAATTTCAAATATTAAAAAATATAAACCATAAACATATGTGTCATTACTATTTAAAAAAAATAAGTTTGATGTCTAAACAATTCTACGCAAGAAACATATGTAAATTTAAAATATTTAAAAAAAACATATATGCACCTTAATTTCTGAATAAATGTATACTGAAAAAAGTATAAAATTAAAAAAAAATAAAAAAAATAGTTTCGAAAATATGGAAACTAAAAAAATCTTTTTAAATTAAAAAAAAATCATAAAAAAAATATAAAAATAAAAATGTGGTTTTGGGATCTATTATCCTTTTGAATTAAGAAAAACAATATTAATACACTAAATTCCTGTCTGGTTCAAACTGTTTCTGTGGGTTTGTACAATGAAGTGGTTATCTTCTCAAAATAAAAACCTTCTCAACGGAACCGGAGCCTATATATATATATATATATATATATATATTGAAATTGATAATGTAGTTATTTACCAACAAATGCACATAGTAACCTTTATATATACTTATTGCTATAAAGATCATGTAATCAAGTTTATCATTTTAATGTAGATAGATAGATTTTCAATCATTTCAATGTATGTTTAATAATATAGTTATCTATAAACACATTTCAATGTTAAATGATTGAAAGATATATTACAAAATCAAGTTGGACAATAATAATACTTTTATGGGCATATACTATAAAGTTTATACATAATATGTATCATTACACTAGTGGCATATTATTGAATCACAAGTTGGACAATAATTTTAAGTTAAAGATGCAATGGAAAAACAACTTGCCATTTATTTTATAATACAAAATGTTTAATAAAGAAAGTAAAAAAAGAAACTTATACGAAATGAATAAGCAAAATTAATGGAAAAACAACTTGCCATTTACTTGATATGCAGACTTAATTAATTATACTATTAAAATAGTACAACTTGATATGAAGTTTAATGGGTTGAGTGGCTGACATTCACATCATATAGCTTTTCAATCAAATGTCTCGAGTGGGAATAGCAGCACCCACTAATCAAGCTAATTAAAAGTGAGAAGGAAAAAAAACAAAAAAAATACAACACATGGGCACCAAATGACCCACTAGCTAAAATTATACAATGAAACAATAACCACACAAAAAATACCATAAGACAAAACTAAGAATCATAAATAGCCACATAAAGTACATGTCCCGCAAAAGATAAAACTTTCATGAACCTGGAACCCACAAGAGCATCAATCCCACCTGACCAAAACATATATATGTCCCCATCTACACTGTTGGGCTCCCGTGTTTTGTGTTTGTTCCGCTCCCGTGTTTCAGGCCGTTTAAAACCGTTGGGCCGACCTTTTTGTTAACATAGATACTATCGACGCAGACATATACATATGTTGCAACATAGATAGTACCGACACACACATACGCAGATCTTCTGGAATACGCTTTGGCGCGCTTTTTGATATCATCACCGATCATGCTACAGTGACATGTATGTTTGGTTTTTAACGATGGTTGTTTGTGGGTTTTCTGTCGCGATTGCGTTGGGGGTTATGTTTTCG
This sequence comes from Tanacetum coccineum, assembly GCA_026074375.1. NCBI lineage: Eukaryota > Viridiplantae > Streptophyta > Magnoliopsida > Asterales > Asteraceae > Tanacetum > Tanacetum coccineum. The sequence continues at coordinate 7,737 of BQNB010154215.1, read as the reverse complement.
GTACATCGATGAGTTGGTATGTTGTTTTTTTATTATTTTTTATCGTGGTTGTTTTGCATGTATAATTTTTAGGTTGATTTCCTATGTCGGTGTTCTTCCCGTGCTATGATTATAATTTGATCTTGGTAGCTTATGGATAATTTGGATTGGTTGTTGTAATGGTACTTAGTTTCTACTTTCTAGTTATTGAGATTGGTGATTCGTGTGTCGGTGTTGTTGGTGTGCTATGATTATTATTGTTGGTGTTTGTTTTGCATGTGTAGTTTTTAATCTGTTTTGGCTTACGGATATTTTGGATTTGTTCTTGGTGCTCAGGTTTTGTTGTTTGTAGTTTACGGATTTTTTAGGTTTGTATTGATCATTCGTGTGTCGGTGTTCTTGGTGTGCTGTGATTATTATTGTTAGCAGTTGTTTTGCATGTGTAGTTTTTAATCTGATTCGACTTACGGATAACGATTGAGGGTTTTTTGGGTTATTTGTAGGTTTTAGGATGTTTGTCTTTTTCACATTATTGTATATTTTCGATGATTCGGGATGGTTTGTTACAAATGCATGTTGAGTTTGTCACCTTAAAATTGATAAATACGACGTCATTTTAGCTGTTGAATGTGTTTCGCCTTGCGATGTTACATTTTGAAAGTTGGTTCTTTTTTAAAATTGGCATTTGTGTTTCGGGCGTATATCATATTTTTCTCGATCATGATTTGCATCTGGATTACATTTGTTAGAATGTCATTGCCCATGTTTGTCTTTTGGTGAGGAAACCACTACGTTTTGTGGTTGCAGCCCTGGACGATGTTTGGTGATGGTATTTGATGATTGGTGAAAATATTGTTGCGCATGTTTGTCTTTTAGCGACGTAACCATTATATTATATGGTTGTAGCCATGAATTGACCTGAGCTACAGTTTAGAAAAAATGTGGATATTATATAAACGCTCAATAGCCGGCTAGAACGAACCCATTTTGGTGCTCATAGGTTCCCATGTTTTACGGTCGCCTAAAACGATTGGATGGCTATTGTACGTTGGCATTGATATGTGTTTTTGTATGTTCATCCTGTTTCAGGCTAATGTTGCCTTCAGCCTTTACTTATTTGGCGGCTAAAGCATCTTCATTTTTATCTGATGGGGGCTTGATATTTTAATGGGTTTACTGCCTCCTCACGCTACTCACACAGGCTGATTTCTTCAGCTATGTCGAATTCACGTTGCTTTTTCCGTTATCATCTTCTTACGCATGCTTTTATGCTTTTCTTTAAAAGGTTAGGCTGATTGTGTATGCCGTGTATACTAGGATTTTGGATATGATGATTATCGTCTACATTGTATTTTTTTAAATTTCATTGCCCGTGTTTGTCTTTTGGCGAGGTAACCAGTGTGTTCTGTGGTTGCAGCCATAGACCACGTTTGGTGATGACATTTGCTGCTTGCAGACCTGAGCCACAGTTTCTAGAAATAAAAAGGGATGTTATGTTATCTAATATTCAATTATTCAATTTTTTAGTTTTGCGTTTAGTCGTTGCAATCACGATCTTTGGTTCACATTGCTTCCGAATTTGTAAACGCTTTTGGTGTATCGATGTCTTTTTGAACAACTTCCTCTGCAACATTTTGCTCTAGTAAGTTACTAAAATTGTTATAGATTTTTTACTTATATAATTTCTTTGGGCTATGATGAATCATTAAAAACGCCTTTTTTGATGGTTTGACCATATGCAATGAATTTGATTTCTGAACCTATGTATATGCTAAATTGTGCGCTTTTTTGCGTTTACGATATTTGATTATTAGTCTTTGTACTCGCCCATGTCAGTGTGCAAAGAGTGGGAAAAATAGATGGTCAATTGTATAAGTGAAATGCGGTGCGCGGTTCGTTCCTGATCGTGCATTTCATGTACATAACTTGTACTCTATTTCCCCTATCCTTTTCACACTGATATTGATGGATATATTGTTGTCATCATCTTAAACACTTGAACGTGCAATTTCGCAGGTTGTCGGCCACGAACGGAGAAGTCAGTATTCTGAATGATTCAGAGAATAAGTCAATCACTGTTTGACCGTATTCCAGAAAACTGTGTTACGTGTATATGTACATTTCCAATGAACATATATGCGTTCATATGATCAAGCAGCAATGGCGAGCTTCGGCGATGGAAGTCGTGCATCATCTTTTTCATATTCGAATTGTTTTTACGCTGTTGGATTATTTAACTGCAGAAATGGTCGTTGGAGAATATGAATGCGTTATCGCCACAATCACTTCAAATTCAACTCAAATGTTCATGTTACGCAGTATCTGTCTTCAATGACCAGCTATGCGTTCAATTGATCCGTCAAGGCAAAGTTTAACAACTGAGAATATTGCTAAAGTGCGAGTTGTTTTCACATTGACTGATTCATTGAATGCGAAATTGGTCGTTGGGCATTAATAACGTAGAGTTATTCTTTGGGATATGTATATATACAATATCATGATGACATTGAGACATTTCGACAAACCAGTTCTTCACAACCTGAGGAAGATTATTTGGTTCATGTATGTAACCACGTTATGTTTTCTTTTTTCCGCTTTCCTTTTTTTGTGTGTTGAGGGTTGCTATAATAAATGATCATCCCCTAAAACTGTTATTTTTGTTTTTTTATCTTACTAGGCCGCACGTTGACATTACTATTTGGACGTTCCACATGTAGGATCAGTTGTTCCAATCAACTCAGACTAAACAAAAACATCTGTTTAATGCTTTTAGTTGATTGCATCAGCTGGTCCTACAAAAGCCGCGTGCAAAGATTCAGGTTGTCCACGTGTGTGCCTTTTTACAGATTTTTGTTTTTCAAACGGGTTAATCGAACTAAAAAATGCTCATTACGATAAGGGTTTTGTGCCTCTGCGTCCTCGATTAGTAGAAAACCCGACTTATAACTGTGCGCGTGTGAGAGTGACAAAACCTGTAACACCCCCAAAATCTGATAGCAGCGGAAGGTAACCGGGGGTACTACTTCAAAGCACATGGTACAAGTCATAGAAAACGACCTCAAAATAAGACGTTTTAAAAATAAATTTCACATTCGATACATTAAAACATCAGAGTTTGCAAATAGGTCCCAACAATTTCAAGTAACACAAATGTTTAAACACAACATAAAGTTTTTAAGAAAGTTTCATCGAATGTAAAGCAAACGAAGTCTTCAAAATGATATCCGCGCATTCTCCCATCCAAGCAAATTATACCTTAAGGACCTGAGATAAAACATGCTAAAAACGGTCAACAAAAATTGTTGAGTGAAATTCATAGGTTTAGTAAGTAAAGTAATGGACCACAAGATTTTAGAAAATAGCAAACAAATGAAACACATTTATAAGTCAAAAACAATTATTATTGCCTAAGCTCATGACACCGAACCTTAATAAGTTATGCAAATCCAACCTAGATTTGTGCCCCACGAATGAATGTTCTGCCAAACATCCCAAATACCTCAAATGTTGAATGCGTCCGTTTGACATGGCATTAGTTGTTACGTACCCGGACGGGGATTGTCAATCCCAATAGATCTATTCACAACACTCACGTTCGCTCTCCTAAAGCAATTAACAGCTCATGATATGGGGGACTTAAATGGCAGTAGTGGTACTTAGGCAATAATATTCAGGCATAGCATACAGTTTAGTACTTGCGTCCAATTGTAAAAATATAGCATGTAATCTCCCCTTTGGAGCTTATAAAACAATTAAGAAGAAAAAGGGGCTATGAACGCACCTTTTAGCGATATGAAAAGAGCTAACGAAATAACGTCGGATAAATCGAGAAGATCCTAGGTACAACCTAGAATTAATGACACGACTTAGAAATAAAGAAAATATATTACGCAACATTTAGAAGTAATTTTTATAAAAGTATTTTTTTATAAAGTATTTAGCATTGTACACCAAGTTTTAAGTTTTTATAAAATATAATTGGGCCCAAATTATATATTCTTAACTTAATACTTAAGCCCAAAAACAAGCATTTCATTTAATTAATATAAGCCTAATATTATATACTCATTTTAGTGTTTAAAAGTCCAATCACAAGAGCTGCCAAAAAATTTCGGTTTAATTTAACTTCACAGACTCGTATCTCACAATCCGTAAATGGTCTTTGGTCGGTCTTTACGCTCACGGAAATGTAATTGAGTCTATTTTACAGATTAGTGGGCCCCACCATTTCAAAATTTTCGTAACACAAGTGAAATTACCCTTTTACCCTTAGTTATCAAAACTGAGTTTTTGACAGATTTTTTCCGTCTCACTAAATCGGACGTAACTCCTAAACCGTACATTCGTTGAGGCCGATTCAGACGCCAAAATTTAAGTTAGCCTAATATCTACAAGTTTTAATTTTACAAAAATAGGGGTTTCTATATAAAATTCTGGAGTTATAACCAAATGAAAATCTGTGCACATTTTTCGACCACTTTTACCGTTTCATTCATAAATCACTCATCGGGTATCATTACGCTTCGATTCAAGCGGCCAAACGAAGCTAAGACAATTATCTAGGTCTCTACCATTTTCTCCAAAACCTCACAGGTCATTAACATTTCGAAAAATCCTTCACAACCTACTGGTCTAAATCTGATCCAAAAGTAATGTTACAAACCCAACCAAATCAAGTTTCTAGCCCAATATTCTTGTGTACAATGCCATATCTTTTACAAATACATAACAAAGAGCATAATAAAATCTTATTTACAGAAAATGCATCAAAGAAGCATGCTTTTACATGAAGAAATTATAGGGAAACAAAGACCTTACAAGAAAGATGAAAATGAGGATGATAGACAACAAAAATCACAACTCGTGCCCTATTAGTTTCGATCCAAAACAAATCAACCCCACAAAATACTTGCAAAACCTCCTCTTTATTCCATTACCAATCTATATATAAACTCTTTGAATGAAAGTCTTGAAAGATTTACCAAGAACTAATAACCTAAACTTCAAACCAACACACAAAATCCTTATAAAACCTCAATCAACCTCACAATATAACCATGCAACAACACTCCTAACACATCCTCCAAATCAGCCCCTAACCACCCTATAAAAATGGTGATTCTTGATCTTCTTGAAGAGCTTACAACACAAGGAATACACTAGCACATATTTCTTGAATAGTTGCTAGAAAAATTTGTATGAAATGGGTGTTGTAGTGGTGGTGGCGTCGGCTAGACAAGGAGAAAAGAGAGGAAGAGTTTTTTTTTAAAATATCAATATGAGAAATGAGAGATAGTAGAAGGATTAATGGGAGCATGCAAGGTGAAATGATGAGGGTGTGGGAAACTACAAAACTAGAAGTGTGGATTTGGTTTATTGTGTTCCCCAAAGGGTAGCTTCCGCCCTAGGTATTGATTTTTTTTAAATGTATTCTTAGTTTTGTGGATTAAGTGTTGTGTTAAATAAAAGGTTTAAGTGTAAAAAAATGTATCTTAAAAAAACGTAAAGTTTAGCAAGGGTTTAGGTGAACTCTACTGATGTGAAAACGTAAATAATGCAAATAGAATTTTATACGCTTTGAACGCTCTTGGAAACTAATAAATACGTAGGAGCACACAACGGATAATAAAATTTAAAACGACTCACACGATTAACTATGAACGCGAGATGAACTTATCCGGTAAAACTGTAAAAAAGTAAATATACCTAAAAGTTAAATAAATGATAAAAGTATTGGATTAAAAATAATGACCTGGAATTTTACGAAGTATTACAAAACCCTTATCTCGAACCTTTGCATTAGCTCGAACGATGCTTTGACATATACAACGATTGTGCTCGTCTTCTTTTGAATATTAGTCAAGTAACGTTTTTTTGGTTTTTCTTTTTTTCCTTCAATGATTTAGATTCTATATGCACATAATACGATCGCTTTACACTTGATAATTATGAGAAAAAAATCCCCCCCTCAAGAAAATACATGGCCATAAAAAACTGGTACAGGAAACGGGTTCGTTTGTAATGGCTTGTACCAAAGGACGGTGTAATTTTCTAAGAAGAGGCGTCATGAGAAATAGTTGGTGCAGATTAGTTTCCGCCACGTTCCTCTTGCATTTTCGATCGTCTTTTGTACACATCTAAACAACCTGACACCCAGCGCTTTTATGTTGGTCCTGAAAAATGTAACAAGGTGCAGATGCAAAAAAGAAATTGCACACGTTTCACTTTTTGTAATATCCATTTGTTATATTAAAAGTCCTTTTTTTTCAAGGTTTCCTCCCGTGTCGCGAGTCTATACTTACCCGCAATGTTAGGAACTCATACAAAAAGTAAGACACTTGCCTTCATCAAAAGCTAAGCGACACAACCCGTCAAATATGCAAACCATGGAGAACTTTAAATTTTCGAGAAGCAAGGTTTGCAATCTGAAGGCAAATGGTCTCTTGCATTTCTCTTGTAATTTCTTAAGCACTGTGTTCCTCCCGTAGTGATCGTTGTCCCAATAAAGTACGAGCTTTTTGATAAAAACTTTACTTAAAATGGATACACCGGATAGTACGAAACCTGTTGTCATAAAGCTAGAGGGTAGATCAAACATTGGTGAACTTATTCGGCCACAGATGTTACCTCAAACATAACACAATGCCTCTTGTTGCCTATGAAGTTACATCAGTGCCAACATGGGTGAAGTTTTTGTGGTTCGTGTTAATAGGCGCAACAGATCTACTACTTCTTTCATACGGTCCATTATCCAGTTAATGTTGTTGTTTACACTCGAATGAATTATACATGTACTAGAAATGGAAACCAACACACGTTCTCTAAACTGTACACGTAAAATTAAGACTTATGTATATGCTAATATTTTTGACGTCACAATTTCTGCAAGGTATTTCAAAAGTTCTAACGTTCAGAAATTAAAAGCCAATGAACACAAAGACAGATAAAAAACAGACGTAAACACATTTGCGAAACCAACACGGCCAAAAAACCAAAAAATGCTCCGCAACGAAGCGCGGTCACCGAACAACTCGTTATATAAGTTGACGGGTTAAATTGTTAGAAATATAGGTACCATAACATCCTGACACCGCCACATCAGCTTTAACATTTTAACACCAACACATCAAAAAACCCCTGCAATCATAACACCCTCTAACAGCACCCTTTTGGGACCCACCCTTATTTTTCTTTTCCATTTATTTAAAGAAACTAAATATCTCATTCATTTAATAAAAATAGAAATTACATAAAATATATAAATAAACAAAAAAGTACATAAAAAACTTTTGATAAATAAAAACCAACACAATGTAATTAATGAGCCATGTGCTCATTTCGTGTGGCCTATATTTGCACAAGACAACACACATCTATCATCTATCTTCTTCCTATAAGAACAAAAAACACACACATACACACACTACACGCACACTGTCGACATACACACACACACACACTCAATCAACACATACACACACATATAAATCAAAAATAAAAAGAAAAAAGAAAACAAAATCGTATTTCAACGGGCGTTGGTGGGATAATGTAACACCCCCAAATTGGGTCGCAGCGGAATAAGAGTCCAGGAGTGTTACTTCATAGATCAATAGCACAAGATGTGAGAGAACGACCTTTAAATGAGTCGTTTGAAAATGATACATTGCATTTAATGAAATTGTTTGTTACAAAAGCTCAAAGATTAACTTATTCATCTTTGTAAATGTAAAGATTTTAATACATAACAAATATTTCTAA
>BQNB010154213.1:0-15548 GCA_026074375.1 Tanacetum coccineum | reverse complement strand
TTACTACTTGAGAGGCAGCATTAATTTCACCACACACACATTTATTACTTATAGCCCTTTCGGCTCTTACTTATAGCCCCTTCGGCTCTTACCAAAGTACTTACTTTCACGCCCGAGCTTGGTCATGGGTCAACACCCGGGGCGAGCTAACGGGTTTTCTGTCTTACTTTCAGATACTTAGGTGGATTATTCGTCTAGAAGCGTGGGAACTCTCCTATTTCCTCTAGGTGGATTAATCAGTTTACATGTTTTTTAATAACTAAACGCATTTATTCGCTTAACAAAATGTTGATTAATTAATAACAAGGGCAACAGTAGAATATGAGCTAGTTGCTAAACAAAACTTAAACTATGGTTTATTATTGTACTAAGTTTGTTTGATCTAAAATTTTCGGTTTACAGAAAACAACTAGACATTATTAAAATCGCGCTTTTTGGACAAGAATTATTTGAGATTCAAAACACATCTCGAGTTTTCCGGTTTACAGAAAACAACTAAACATTACTATTAGATATACGCTCTTTAAGCAAGTCGTGTGAGATTCAAGTTTAAAATTGCATGTTGAACCAATTTTTAAAAAGGTTTGTTCAAGAGAATATAACATGTTGAAGTTAAATCTGTAAACTTATCATCTATTAATTAGTTTGGACGAACTGACAAAAACAGACCAGATCGAATAATGATTTGGCCCAAGCCACCGAACTGATACATGTCTTGTTTGGTTCGTCGGTCCGATTCATCAAAGCATAATGCCGGTTATGCATAAGACTGAACCAAAGACCGGACCGAAGACCAGGTATGAAGAAAAGGGCGGACCGAGTACTAAACTGAAATATGTCATGTCCGATTCGGTCGAGCATACTTGGATTTTTTAATTTGGTTTGATCCGCAGTCTATTTGCTCGACCTTAATTCGGACTATTTTCAATTAATTTATTACTCACCCAATAAAATTTTGACCCGGATTAAAATAAACTTTTTGATAAAGGAATTGGGTGGAAAAAAGTCTACCACAAGTGCTCTTCCCACCAAACTAAAACAAATATAAAATGGAACAAAAATAAAAGTCAGCTCAAGTGGTCACCAAAACTTTATCGTATACTATTAGTTTCAACGTGAATATTAATTTGTCTAGTCAACTTGCACCAATACGCAAAGGTCACAACTGTTGTTTTTTGTATGAAACGTTAATTCGGAATGAATTGGTAGTACCCTTTCGAGTTTTTGGTTTTGGTTCGAACGGCATGAACCATCAGTTAGGGTGATCAAGTCGGTTTTCGGTTCAACTGGTCACATGCTAGATCAACTCGAGTTTTAAAACATATAAACTAGAATAATAGTTGACAGGGAATGAGTGAAATAATATGTTGTTAATTACTGCTAGATCTTACATTAACAATGATATTAGACCAATCTGACCTGCGTGCATGTAGTGATTGTCTGCTTAACAATATTAAAAAAAAAACCCGGTATTTTTCTTTCTTATAATGTGTTTGTAAAAACTCAAAAACTAGTGTACCATGCCCTATTTCTATCTTCATAATTAACAACTAACATGGTATCCGCGCAAAGCAGCGATTCAAACGTGAATGTTGTTTAACGATTATCTAGATTATAGAGTACCTGCCGTAGAATCATTATCACAAAAAATGTCATCAAAAAATATTACTTGCAATTTTTTATTATTATAAGGTATCCATCGTCGCAACGCGCGGGTACCATGTGGATTTAAGTTTGACATCCATTTATTTCTTTGCATATTTTTGGAGGAAGCTGGAATTAAATCTATTTAGTTGTTCAATAACTCAACATAAGTATGTGGTTGTCCGGCGGTTAGCATATTTACTTTTACCCATCACACCCGGTTTCGGTTCCCGATTGAAAATTTTAAGCCTTCTATAAATAGATGCCCTAAATGCTTTATAGATACTATAGATAGATATGGATGTTGCTAAATAACAAGACTTGTATAAAAAGGTTCTTTTATGGCGTATTGGTAAAAGTAATCTTTGTTCCCATATCTGTTGAACATATTAAGCCTTCTTATAAAAGATGCCACACGTCTCTCGCGCCTTTCATAGATAGTATAGATAGATATCCGATGTTGCCCTAAATAACTATAGACTTGTATTAAAAAAACAGTTCTTTATGGCGTAATTGGTAAATAGAAGTGTAATCTAGTTGTTTCTATTAGATCATAAGATTAGTATGGACCAGACGTGATACCGTTGTCCGTGTAAGGTTCATTAGGGTTTTATCATCTAATAGTGAACCAAATTTTGCAAGATCACTATTGTCGAATTGAAACATCATTGTATATAAGAGATGTTCATAATGATTCATAGAAAATTGGACTTCATATCGATCAATCATAATTCCCGGTTTTTTCTTTCCCAAAACCAGTTTTCAGTGACGTAAGTACGTAACTTGTTCTGGTTCCACCGGTGGAACTGGCTTGGTCAACTAATGTTTCAAAAATTGTTGCTTAACCAAATTTTGCAGAATCACTATTGTCGAATTGAAACATCAGTGTATACAAGAGATGTCATAATGATTCGTAGCAAGTTGAGCTTCATATCAATTTTAAGTCTCGTGAGCTTGTTATGCCTTATATGCACAAGGTCCCGTCGTGATTTGTTACTAGTAATGGAACAATATTGAGAAGATATTTTCATCACGGCACGACAAAGATTCTCGTTATGGAAAATAGTACATTTGGCATATTTGTTAACGGCTTGTAAAATTAAAACAAGAATATAACAAAAAGTTGAAGTTAAAGTGAATAGAAAGAAACTAAAGGCCAGACAATGAAGTCAATATTGACTATTTGTGATAAGTTGCAGAAGAATACACACTTAGTTTAGCATCTGCAATTGCGTTTAAACATACTCCTACTGACCTAGCACGACTCGATGTTTTTGAAGAACGAATAAAGCATTCTAGGTTGTGTATAAGAGGATATAAGACATCTATAGCTTATGGACGAATCACTTTTCGTAATTGATATTTGTTACCTAAGACTTGTGTGGGACTAAAATGTACATAACTAACAAAACTTCATTTGATGTATCAATTGTGCGATAAGCGTTTCATATACCGTGTACCACTTTTTTCTCAGATTAATTTGTATCATTTTCGCAATCGTGTTGCAACCATTGTATAGGAAAGGAAGAAACCTCAATGGCTGTTTTTGTATATTCTTTTGAGATCACAAAAACAGGTTGGGTCATAGATTAAAATGGGCTTATTTTGGTTTGGGTTGGGTTAACCCAAAAGGCCAAGACATGTTTAATTTGTCCAAAGCATCATATTTTCACAAATCACACTGCTTTTTAGTTACATTAAATCAACACGAAAGTTTGCCTAAAGAAAAAAAATCGACGAAAATTTCTTGTAGAGATTGTAATGTGTCGAAAATATACTATGGTTCCATGCAAGTACTACGTATTAGATAATTCAATATTTGGTTTACAAGATTTACTCTAACTTAACAAAATGGCTGTAAAAGTTAATTCAAACTATTAGTGGATAAATAGGCCCACGCCCGGTTTGTGGGTTCAGGTCCACTAGGGTTATGCTACATGTTGAAAGTAAAGTGTACTTACATAAGTAACTCATATATCAACACCATGACTCTAATTTCCTTAAAAAGGGCTTCATAGTTAGATTCACTTTAACATGAACCATTGCCGAAAATATGTTTGTTTTCAGCAATTTTTGAAAGATTTGCTTCGAAAATCTGTGGATCTAGAACAACAATGGATCAAACCAAGGGACTTACGAGCTCAAGCTAGAATATGACTGACCGAATAGAGGAACATGAATAAAAAATAAAACGCCTAGGACTCGTATCAGGCCACCCTTCCCCAGTCCGTGAATCGTGGGTGCTTGGGATTGCTGCTTAATCCATTTATCTGTATAGTAGGTTTTATAAAATCAACAGTTTCAATAAAGGAACTCCATATGCGTACTCAAAACTGCTCCTTTCGCTCATACTTAATAAAGTAAGCAGTTTAGATAAGCAATTCCAAATCTTAACACTTTTAATCAAGTAGATTTCTTAAAATCTAGACCTCGTTCAATTCTAATACCATTTAAAGCTAAATTTTTGAAACTTGGACCGTTTCCTTTTAAGCTAAATTTTGAAATGTACCCAATTGACTTGTTATCAGTAAGACATAAACCAAATCAGCAAACTAAATGGGTCGAAATTTTCCATCTATTCGAGGTTCTTGAAGTTAAAAGAAATTAGGCAGTGTTTAGTAACTCTAACGTTTTCTTGTTTACATATTCTATTCCTAATATAGATGGAAATAAGTCAGTGTTTACTTAACCTTATACATTCATCAGAATCATTTTTTAACTCAAAATGAGTTTATAATGAGTAACAATGCCGTTGCATACAGTTATGTAATGTATGATGGATATCAAGATTTTAAAAAAAAAACCACCACATATAACACACAAAACAAAAGAGGTAACACATACTTAATACTAATCCCGTTCTGCATCACGTTGAACACGAATATACGCCTCCTCCGACATCCCACTCAACCACATCAACGTCTCCCTATCCAATAAAGCTGGCTTCCTACAATTTATCACAAACAAATGATCAACATCAATCAAACTCGTCTCCTTCATAAGTTTGGGATTGCTTTTGCTTGTGCTTAAAAGTAAGTACTTATTAGACTTGTAAATTTTGTAAAAAGTATAAAGATACTCAAAAAAACAATTATTTGTTAAAAAAAATTAATCAGACTCATTATTTAATGTTCTAAGTCAAAATAAGTTTTATTCCAAAAAAGTTCAAAATAAATTAGTTGTACATACATATTGGCAGCGATTTCAAGACAGATAACAACTTTACAGATTTCACCCTACAATGAAATTAGGCCAGTGAACTAAAATCAAAGAAAGTACCTCTTACTCCAAGGCCTGTAACAGTCTGTGGTTGGTATCTCTGAAGGAAAATCATACAACTGAAGAAGCTCTGAGATGCAGTAATAAGTAGACCTTTTAACCCAAATATGCTTTGCGGAAGATGACTTATCTCTGTATTTGTTATAGCTAGCTCTTCTAAACATTCTAATCGGCCAAGATCTTCAGGTACTTCTCAAGAAGAGCACAACCATCAAGATTGAGATACTTCAGATGTTTTAACATACAAACGCTGTCTGGAAGATGTTTAATCGCTGTATCCGTCAAAACTAGTCTCTCCAGAGATTCTAATTGGCCAATGTCCTCATGCAACTTCCCAAGATGACGACAGCCTGTAACATAGAGCCACTTCAGACGTTTTAGCATGCAGATGCTATCCGGAAGATATTCAATTTTCTTACTACTCACATGTAGCTTCTCTAAACATTCTAATCGGCCAAGATCCTCTGGTAACTTTTCAAGAAGATAACCGTATTGAGATGTTTTAACATACAAATGCTATCTGGAAGGTGTTTTATCTTCATAGATGACAAAACGAGCTCCTCTAGACATTCTAACCGGCCGAGATCTTTGGGAAACTCTGGAATGTTGCATTTGAGTTTAAGCTTTTTTAAACAGCATAAACTACAAATCATGTCTGAAAATTTCTTAAGGTCTGTGCAAATACATAGACCAAAAGCATAAGCTTCTCAATATTTCCAACTGATGGCGATATAATTCTTTAGAAGAAGAACGAAAGCAAACCACCACACTTTTAGGAGATTACAGCGGGTGGCAATGGCATAAATCAGGTGACGTCCCAACCAGATCTAAACTAGCTGAAGGACGACCAACCTTTGGTTCACATCCACCGCCAAACTCAAAATCAATATACCTCAAACAATTCAATTTTAAGTAGCCAACTTTTTTCAGACATCCAACGGGTGCGTTAATTTCTGCTAACTCATTACAATTTTCAAGAACTAACCTCTCAAGATTTGGAATCAGCTCAAGGTCAAGGCTCCTCAAACTTGATCCACAAATGTCGAGGAATTTCAGGTTTGGACATGCAACAGACGCGTGGAGTTCAACAAAATCAGCACAATCAAAAAGAGATAACGTCTGGAGATTCGGAGTCAACCCAAGGCTAAAGGTTCTTAACTTTGATTCACTGATAACGAGATGCTTGAGCTTTTCACAACTAACGGGCATGCAGAGTTCTCCTAAATTAGGAGAATATCTAAGAGATAACGTCTCTATATTCGGAGTCAACCCAAGGTCAAAAGCTCTTAACTCTGAGTGACTGATATCGATGTAGTTGAGCTTTGGACGAGGTATGTAAGAACCATTTGGCACGTCATTTAAAGAATAATCTTCAGAAAACCACTTGAATTTAAGAGAAGTCCTAGAGAGAGAAACGAATTTGAGTTTATTGAGAACCTGCCAGAAAAATAAGGTAAAACTATTAATGTAGTGTATCAGTAACAAACTAGGAGATTAATAGCATTATTACGAGTTATGCAAAACAATCGATCAACAATTATTCTACCGTTTTTTTCTCCCTCTTTCCAAAGTTGTACCATTGGGCGCTCCGTATCCTTCATCTCAAGTCCAACAAGATTGTTTGCTTGAAATGTTTTGGGTAAATACAAGAAAGGGTAATGTGTACATTTTAGATATTTTAAGGAGTTTGGAAAGTATAGGCTGGTATCATCAAGACATTCGACATCACGTTTAAAATGATAAAAATTCAGTTCAAGATATCTAAGATTCTTCATTTTTCCAAGACCATTCATTTTTTCAAAAACACCATTCATAAGTTTCTTCCTTTTTCCAAGAATTCTTGTTTTTTTAGTATCCTGCGATCCAAAAACACCATCAATTTTTATACATCTTGTTTTTCCAGTACCCTGCAATCCAAAAACAATGTCCGAAGTCAGAACAAATGAAAATGTATTAGTTTTCTCCACCTTACAAGTAAACTGATATTTACCATGTCATTAGCCAATATATCTTCAATTTCGTCCTGAATCCACAAATGGCTATGTTTGTTAGGCTCATTGGGGTGCTTACGACGAACAATGTGCTTTCCCATCTCTTCTATATGGTCATGCATGCCCAACACCAGCTCACCATATTCACCATATTTACAAGAAATAGTTATGAGAGATCTCTGCTCAAGAACTTTCAAACCATTTCTAGCATGAAATCCACAGCTTTCAAGAATTCTTATTGCATCTTTTCTGCTCTCGCCTTTCAATATGCATGCAATGTCTAGAAACATTTCCTTATAATCTTTCTCGAGACTCTTGTAGCTTAGCTCCAGCATTTCCAGAGTGTCCTTTAAGGGGATTCTTTTTAGTCTGTCTATGGCATCTTTCCATTCAACCATATCTTTACCATAGAGAAATGAACCCAACACTTTTACTGTTAAGGGAAGACCGGCAGCATAGCGTACAACTTGCCCTGATAGCTCTTCATATCCTCGAATTGGAATCTCTTTTGGAAATGCATACCTATTGAAGAGGCAAATCGCTTCCGTAGACGATAACAGATTGACGTCATGGACGAAGTTCACTCCGTGGGCTAACAGCACTTGCTCATCTCTAGTGGTAATGATAATTCTGCTTCCCAATTTAAACCAAGTAGACTCGCCTGCTAACGCCTCAAGCTGTTGCATGCAATCCACATCATCTAAAACAACAAGTATCTTTCTACGACGCATCGTGGCTATCAGCATGTCCCTCCCATCATGAACACTACTTATATTGATGTCAGTTTTATTCAACACATCTTGTAATATCCGTTTTTGAAGCTTCCATAAACCCGACAAAGTAGGCTTTGAAACTTCCCTTACATTTTCCACAAAGCTTTTTCCTTCGAAATGATTAGAAATTCGATCATAAACAGCTCTGGCTAAAGTTGTCTTCCCCCCACCTCCTATCCCCTTGATCCCGATCATGCGAACATCCTCAGCACTAATCTCTAAAGATGAAAGAACATTACTTATTCGGGTCTCCATGCCCACTAATTTTTCATTAGCGATCGAATGAGTGGAATGTAACTTTCTAAAAATAGCATCAACAATTATTTGGATGGATTTAGATTCATCCCTGTATAAATCAGAATTATAACATAAAAGGATTAACATTTACATTAAGGAATGCAGATTAGACAAAATATGACAGAGATATGATGAAGAAATGTAGTTACCCGTTAGCTGTGGCCTTCAACTCCCACCCGGCCAGATCGGCTAATTCTTTCATTGCGTCTCGCCATTTTCCAGTAGCTTCATGGTTTTCATGTTTAGAAAAAGCTTCTCCAACTGGCCCATTTTGTTTTCGGACTTGGGTGGGCTCCACATCAAAAAAGACTGGATAAGCAGTCTGCTCAGCTGTGTTTTGGCACTCCATAATCTTGACAAGCTCATCTAGACACCAAGATGAAGATGCATATGTCTTTGAGAAAACAATGATGAAAAATCTTGACTCTTGAATGGCTTTGATAAGCTCATCACTGATCCTTTCTCCTTTCTGGATTTTCTCATCATCTTTGTAAGTTTCAATGCATTTTGCCTTAAGAGCTTTATAAAGATGGCCTACAAAATTCTTACGGGTGTCTTCGCCTCTAAAGCTTAGAAAGACGTCATACTTAAAGCTCTTTGGAATAGATGAGCTTGAACTGGACATTTCTACCAACTGATTGCAAAGAAAAGTGAATGAAATGGAAAAAAAACTTGATAATGTGAAGAAAAAAAGTAATTACAACTTACAACTGCAGTAATGTGTTTATGTTTGTTGAGAAACAAAAGCCATTCATTTGGTCTTTTGGTCAATAAAAAAGAAAGATAAGATTCACTGTTTGAAATTTCAACCAAATGACCAATACATACACACCATTTAGGAAGGCTTTTGATATTTATAATATTTTCAGTATCTTAATTTTTATATTAACACGATGTTCTCGTGTTCTCGAGTATCACGTAAGGAAAGAAAGTAAAGAAAATGAAGTGAAACAAAAGCTATTACTCGTACCAAATTACCCCGAACCAAAACTTTAGCTTTTACCATACACAAAATTTACTTTGTTTCTATAAACATAGTCCTACTGTCCTAGCACAGGCTCGATATTTTTGAAGAACGAATAAAGCATTCTAAGTTGTGTAATTCTTCTATTAAAAGATTGCCACCATTATATTTGTTGTCCTGCCTGTTTATCCTATATGATCTTGTATTTTGGATAATGCGTATAAAATTATGTTTTGTCACTTAAGAAACTCTGAGGCAGGCCTTGATTTAAACTTTAAAGAGTATGCTCAATTATACGGGAACCAAATAACACTTAGGAAACACATATAATTTGTATGCTCAATTATCACTACTACAAAAATGGCCATAGAGCCCTGTTGAAAAGAGCCATAGAGCCCAGTTTTGCCTAGGGGCTCAAAAGGGGAGGGACTCTATTCGAATACCAAATAGAGCCCGGTTTAGAAAACGGGGTCTATTCCGAGTTATAGAGCCCGGTTTTCTCTTAAGGAACATGGCTCTATGTGAAAAACAAAAATAAAAAAAAAACAATTTTTTTGAGGAATTCAGCCATCAGATCAAATTTTGAAGAGCAGATTATTTAAAACAAAATAAACCAGTATCATAATTCATTATTTTCATCTATTATAAGAACTATCTATCAAATCTTCATCTTTACTTCTATCTTTAGTCCAGCCTTCAAACCGCGACAAATCTTGTTCTTGAGCTCTCGTTCTAGCCGACTCATTGTATGTATATAGAGAATCAACACTAAGTACATGTATATACTAATTTCTACATTTAATCATTCGGGGACACCATTATAAAAACATATAAACTAACAGTTGTAATATAACAAATGTGCTACATAAAAACACACAATCTAAAACTGATATAATCAATTTTGTATGATTTTGACCTAGACGCACATAAACAGTCAAATCAAAAGATCATTAATCAATCAACAAAATTAGGTTAAAATAATACTGCAATAACAAAGATGAAGAAATTAACAAAACATTTATCAAAGATTCAAAACACCTAAAATAAATCAACATAAAAGTAAACCCTAATATGAATAATTATGATAAAACAAAAAAATCAAATTAAATAACATAATAACTTACATTCAGTCTTGGATGTGAATTGCCATAAAACAATTGTTATTGTAGATGAAATACTATCTGAGATGTGCGATAGTTGTGATTAAGTTGTTGTGTTAGGCGGCAGTGAAGTGAAGGTTAGAGAGGGTTAGGGTTTGTGAAAGTAGATGGGGGGAAACTTTGGGGCTTTGTTTCGATAATGAAATTTTGGGTGGAAACAAGGCGCCCTGTTTTGGGAAGAAAAATAGAGCTCGGTTTTGAAGAAGAAAACACAACTCTAATGGTCGGGGAGATAAAGCCCGGTTGTGCAACAAAGAACCTGGCACTATGTAAGTAATATAGCCCGGTTTCTTCGCAAAAAACATGGCTCTATCCTTTTTTTCATCATAAAGCCCGGTTCTCTGATACGAAACATGGCTCTATACCCTTTAGAGCCCTATTTCCACTAAAAACGGGCTCTATTAAGTGGGCTCTATTCTCAAATTTTTAGTAGTGAAAGTTTTATTAAACAAACGAACATAAATAAATAAAAACTACAATAAATACAAAATAATTGTTCTTCATAATAGTTGTTTTGTTAAGTAAAACAATTATTAAAACTAAATAATAAAAAGATTACGATAGACTAACATAAAACAAATATATGATCATAACGAACAAATAATCAAACGTTCAAACATGAACATAAAGAAAGAGACGGACTTTTGTTTATGTTCAGATCATTTAACTAAAACGAACGTAAAATTGTTTGTTCATGTTCGTATCATTTAAATAAATAAACGAAAATAACAAAACATTTAACCGAACGGTTTATGAAATGTTTATACTGAATGTTCAGTTCGTATACAGCCCTAATTAAATTAGTAAAATCTGAAGGGGTATTATTTTGTTGTATCTAATCAAAAACCGGAAAGTTTGTCCAACATCATGCAAACTAGTCTTTTTCCCGGCATATTAATCAAAACGACGGTTGCAACGTAATGTTTTAGGCTGGTTTAATATAGGTTAAGCGTACCAAACAAGTCAAACAAGTTTGAAAGAAGTTATAATCTCATTAACTAGTAACAAATTCTTTCTACAAATCAGGCTCTATACGGTTGCGTGTTTATGCTTAAAAACGAATGATTGTGTCCGCGCGTTGCGGCGGGGTAAATTTTGAACATGTAAAATAAAGATGAATAATGAAGTGTTAATACTCTGGGTTAATTTATGTTTTTCGCACCCACCCCCCCCTCCCAAAACCTCCGTTTTGTTGCGGTGCGATAATATATTTATTTTTTTTATTTTTTTTGTGCTGATAATTTTTCTCGGTTTCAATGTTAATAAATTGGTTTTTGTTTTCGTTATATAAGGCTTATTTGTTGGCCTTCATATATAAAGGTTTGTTTTTCTTTGCTATATAGAGTTTTTTTATGTCACCTAAAATAATTGGTTTACTTGAACAAATAGGAAACACAATATTGTGTATATTTTTGTAAATTTTATGTTTATTTATGTTCGTTCGTTTATGTTTGCTCGTTTATGTTCGTTTAGTG
Organism: Tanacetum coccineum; assembly: GCA_026074375.1. Classification (NCBI taxonomy): domain Eukaryota; kingdom Viridiplantae; phylum Streptophyta; class Magnoliopsida; order Asterales; family Asteraceae; genus Tanacetum; species Tanacetum coccineum. The sequence goes on along the minus strand of BQNB010154213.1, from coordinate 3,965 downwards.
TCTTAATGAACGAACATAAACGAACATGAACAACATTCTTTCTTAATAAACAAACATGAACAAGAAAATTCGTTCGTTTGAGTGATCGTGTTCGTTTATTTGTCCGGCTAAAATTAAACGAACGAACATGAACAAGGCTCCGTTCGTGTTCGCCCGGTTCGTTTACAGCCCTAGTTTATTGGCACGTCTAGGATGTTCTAGGCTGGTTAATTAGGTTAAGCGTACAAACAAGTCAATCATGTTTTGAATGAAGTTATAATCTCATTAACTAGTATACAAATTCTTCTACAAAATCATGCTCTTCGGTTGCGTGTTTAGGACTAATTCAAGATTGAATGAGAAATGCTTAAAGGTTGCACAAAACCGGTTAGTTTTAGTAACTAATCAATCGACTAATTGAGGATGCAACAAAATGATAACAATGGATCAAAGGAGTCTAATTTCTTTGTCAAACAATGTTCTTCCCTAGCTTTAAATTATATGCTAAAAACAAGATAAACATCATTGTTAACAAGTATGAAGATAATATTAATAATCATAGCTGGCAATGACATACAATGATAACTTTTTTACTTCTTAAAGTTTGCCTCTTGTCTGTCAATTACTGTAATTGAAGTTTATGTTACTTACCAATTTTGTCATTTACAACTTGTTACTAAATACAGCATTTCTCATTTTTTATACTTTTGGAATAAACACACTTTTGCTAAAGAGTTTATAAACTTGTGCCACCATAGCACAACTTTGACATCATGCAAGTTTGGTTCTTGATAATACTATTTATCAAAAATCTATATTTATGCTATATATAAAACATAAATATTTTTTTAAAAACTTAGAAATAAGTAATGTCGCCAGTCTAAAATACACTTACGTATTAAAGACAACACAATCTATTAAATATTTAAATATTAATTGCAATTACTACCATTAACTATTTTCACTCTCAATTACCTCCACTCATTTATATACATAAAAAAAAGATTACGCACATAAAGTTAGTTACTATGCACCGTCGTTGCTATGCACGAGTAATCGTCTAGTTTATTAAAAAATGTATATCAAATATCTAGACAAAGTAGAATTCTCATATACTAAAAAGTTAGAAGGGAAAATGATAAAAAAATGTAATTAACTTGTCAATAAATATGGTTGTATGTACCATATTAAATTTCCAATCTTTGTGTGTATTTTATTTTTTAATTTCGATTTTTTTTGTGTATTTTGTAACAATTTTATCATGTTGTTTATCAATAACGGAGGGGTAAAATTTTCATAAAAAATCAAATAATACAAACAAAAGTCAAAATTAACAATTAAAATATACATAAAAATCACAATTTTAGTAATAACATATAACCATAAATTTTGACACAATCACATTTTTTTACATCGACCCAGAAGTTTAAACATGATCCACACTATTAAAGTAGGAAATGGATATCCCAATTTATATTCAAAAGAATTGAAAGCATGTTCCTTACTTTATGCTGAAAATAACCTTAAAAAGCATGGTTAAACTTAGAAAATGAATGTCATGTGTTTAGTTCACGTTTTTAGCATTTTACTTTCTAAAAATTAAATTTGTATATGATTTTAATTCTATTGTTTATGGGTAAAAGATTATGTGTTTTTACCATAAAATCTGTTATTATTGCCTGATAGAAAGACCCGTACGATGCACTTTACTGTATATATATAAGTTGGTGCAAATAGTTTTAGTGGCTTGATATGTTACCAGGATTTTTTGTTTAAATATATTAGGCTACCCATTGCCCACTATGGCAGTCGGTCTCGACCTGCACTTTCCGGTGCCACATCAGTTTTCTCTCTTCAGCGATCTACAGGCGACCTTTTGTCACTATAAGGCGACCTTCATTTTTTTTTTAACAACAAATTTTTTATTTCATTAATAATAAAAAAACATTACATTATAATAAAAACATTACATAGTAATGAATTTTAAATATACAAAAAAAGTTAAAATAAAACATTTAAATACATTTACAAATATTTGCCTACCCATATTATTATTTTACTTTTCCAATATGTGTATTCCCCACTATTATTATTTCAAAGAATTAGTGTCTACCCATATTCTTTCTTTTTTTATATTTCTTTTTTTTTCCTTCTTCCTCACTTATTCTTCCCCACCATTTTCTAGCAAACTTCCTCAAACTCACATACACATATATACAGAGAAAAAGAAAAAAAAAACACAAACACAAACATAACCACACACGACCTCGATCGTGCCTGCGACTAAAAGGGTATTCGGTCTCCGGCGACCTAAGAGGCGACCGAGTCACCACTACGGGGGCGACCGACGGTGACCGAGTCGGTCGTCCGGCCCATAGTGGGTAGCCTTATGCAAGTTTTAAGTTGTACAAGAATTTTAACACTTGACAATCGTCTTTGTAGAATGTTAATAATAGATTAAATGAAACTTTATATCTCTAATGCTTACTCTTACATTTACTCAACTTTTTAAGTTAAAATACAATCTATAATATTTGATATTTACATTTTTTTTCACGAGATTCTAATATTTAACATATGAACTAATACGTAATAGTTTATAAAAAAATAAATATTAAGATGTCACTTTTATCTAATACATTATATTAATTCTATTATACATTTATCATAAATTTGTTAGGTAAAATAGTAATCTCCACTAAATATAATTGTGATAATCGAGTGAATAGTAATCTCTACTAAATATGGTAATTGAGTGACGTGTAACACATAATTCGTAAAGAAGAAATGTTAGTATGATTTTAAATGTGCACAATACATTCTATTATTCTTTATAACAGGTGAAGTCTATCAAAAAAGTACGATGTTTTAATGACAAAGAAACTTTTATACGAGTAATAAAAACGCTCTAAACAAAATGTCACAGCGAAGCACGGATAGCAAAACATTGTTTATCGCATTCATCATATTATGTTATGTTATGTTATGTTATGCTATATTATTGTTTTTAGGTAAAGGGTTACCCCGGTAAATATATTAACCAAAAAACTGTTAAGTACAAATGAAATGTGACTGAAATACCACATTAACCTTAAGCTACAGACGGCTTGATAAACAAGTGTTTATGACATGCCATAAACACAAACAAAGGCTAGTAAATAACAATAACTAAGCTAGACAAGAACCAAGATGAGAACATAAAATCAAGCGAGCATCCCGCAAACTAGCAGCAGCACAACAGGAGCAGATACGATCCAGGCGAGTCTACCTTCTTAAAAGCCTTACCAAAGAAAACCAAATGGGAAAAACCTTTGATAAGGAAAAAAGAGTACAACCCTCACCTGGAACTCCCATCATGAACAATACAGTAGCTTGGATGTAGCATCTCGTATTTTACGGTCAATATTAAATCTAGACTCCATTCCTATTTTTGTCTTGAATAAAGTTTTTGTATTTTACTTGTTAGCCAATTTGATGAAAATCGTCATTTTTAGTTATTTGCGTGTCATGCTTCGGATATTTATCCGTTAAGAGTTTTAAGAGATCAAAATTTTATATTTTTGCTCCGGAAGTCAATTTATTGTTATTTTAGTATTTTATGATTTTTTCTCGCGTTTTGCCGAAACCGTGTCAAAAAACTAATACTTTAACACTTTTTAATACCTTAACATAGTGTTTTAAATCAAATATGGTAGTATAAATGTTTTAGAAAAATAAAACAATAAAAATATAAAATAAACACAACATATAAACCAAACACCCTCTTTAATTGTTTTAGGCTCCATCAAAATTAGAAACCAAACACACCCTTATTATATTTTACTCATACTAAATCCTAAACCAAACACACCCTTATATTTGTATTTCCTCCAACAAAACCAAAAACCAAACACTTCTTAAAAAAATTTATATAACCCAAGCCCACACAATTGATACATTTTTTTTATTTTAACCAAACCCATTACAAATTAAACCCACTCCCTTTT
>BQNB010154212.1:0-15548 GCA_026074375.1 Tanacetum coccineum | reverse complement strand
TATAGGCAAGAGGAGATGCTTCTAGGTCCTTTAGACGCTCCCTTAGTAGCTTTAATCTTGGCCATTGATTTCTATCCAATCATTGCATCTTGATTTGTAAATCTTAGATGAGAAGAGTCACACGGATTGCCAGCTTGGCAATCCTACCTTCTTGGAGCCTTGTACTTCTTTTGAACTGAATTGAGTGTAAAATCCCTCATAAGTTGTGTTTCTTTGGTGTACGCGTGTCATTCCATGTGTTAGGGATTTGCCAATCACTGTCAAGGTGTAAAACCCTAAAATCAGAACAAGTGCAAAATTACCAAAATGTCCCTAATGTCAGAAAATTTAATAAAAGCATGAATAAAATTCAATCAAGTGTTATAAATTATAAAGTACATCATGTGACAAGTATGAAATTTATATAAGATTAAAATATCTTATATTATGCAAGAAAAATAATTATTTATTATATATATGTATTTTGCCGAAATAATTATAAGTTAATTACTTATATTATACAATTAAATATTAAATAAAATAGGGAAATTATAAAATACTTTTGGCAAAATTAAAAAAAAACTGATTTTATCCCCTTGAATACCCAAAAATCTCGGCATTTTATTGTGTATATCTTTTTTATATACAATTTTCATTTGTAAATATCTTAAAAACCATTTCCGAAAACCTAAATAATTTAGGTGGCGGCACAACATTTTTATACAGCAAGGGACGAATTTTCTAGGGTTCTTGGGAGTACAAGGGAGCTAAGAAAATTATTGGTTCATTGGTTTGAAGCTTGATTCGATTTATGGTGTTCTTTTGAATTCGAAATACCTAGCCGAACTCAATAATTCATAAAATCATCCATAATTATTCAAGGTATTTTTATAACTCATTTTACATTATATACATCTGATATGTTCATGAGAAAAATTACCATGCACGTTATTTTGATTTATTAAGCTTAAACATGATCTAAACCCTAAATAATTGCAAGAATTGTATTCGGCTCTAAATAAATTTATACTTTCGATTTTATAATTTTTATGACTTGTATATATCATGTATGAACCAGATAAATTGTTAGAAAAATTGTATAAAAGATTTAGATAATTATTGTGGAATTTCTAATTCTTGCCGATTTTGAATTATGAAAGAAATGAAGAAATAAATTGGAAAACGAATTAGGGTTAGGGTTTTTATATTTTTCCCAGGTCCAATACATGCTAATGAATGTATAAAAATTATGTAATTATTGGGGGAAATTTTAATTAGGGTTTTGTGCATTTATTGGTTACCCGATTTGTGTTTTAAAAGTATAAGGGGGTGTTTTGTAATTTCTGAAACTTTGGGGCTGATTATGGCATGTTAATATAATGTATAGATTCTGTGAAAAATAAGTAGAAGGGTATAAATTGTCATTTGATAATTGTTATGGGTTAAACATGATTAATTATATATAATATATATATAATTCGAATTGTATTTAAAACTGAGGGACTAAAAGTGTAAATTATGAAAAGTACAAGGTATGATCAGTAATTAAAGTATTAAGTATGAAAATACCATATTTGATATTATAAGGGCTTGTTTTGCAAAAAATGGATAATTAAAGATCATGTTTAATTAAATTAATAACTAAAAGGACTAATTACGTAAATTATGTAAGATCAAGGATTTGGATTATAAATACAGAAATAGAAACCTGCTAATTATAGAAACATGCTATTTATGGAAACTTACTATTTATAGAAACCTGCTAATTATAGAAACATGCTATTTATGGAAACTTACTATTTATAGAAACCTGCTAATTATAGAAACATGCTATTTATGGAAACTTACTATTTATAGAAACCTGCTAATTATAGAAACATGCTATTTATGGAAACTTACTATTTATAGAAACCTGCTAATTATAGAAACATGCTATTTATGGAAACTTACTATTTATAGAAACCTGCTAATTATAGAAACATGCTATTTATGGAAACCTGCTATTTATAGAAACCTGCTATTTATAGAAACCTGCTATTTATAGAAACCTGCTATTTTTAGAAAGTCTATTGTTGGGAAGTTTAATTATGGAAACTTATTAAATCAGGGAAGTTATCATTTATGGAAAGTTAATTAAGGAAAGTCTATGTTTGGAAACTTACTATAAATTAGAAGCGCAATTTTTGGAAAGTACCCCAATATAACAAAAATACTAATTCAATAAACATCCTATTCATGAATATGTTAATCATCTGAACTTACAAACAAGGAATCATGCTTAATAATAGAAAGTTGCCTAAAAAAAGAAAGTTGCCTAAAAATAGAAAGTTACTAAAAATGGAAAGTAACCTTAATCATGAACAAGTAACTTATATATGTGTCCTTTAACATGAGATCGAATTAAGCATGAAGTAGCTTTCAACTTCTATCAATCTCATTCCGTTACTCTAGGCTGTGGACTTAAGGTACGGATATTCCCGTCCTTTCAGTAAGTGACATTCTTTCTTTTCAGATTCCATGTCCCCAGAACTGCAATGCTTCCCCGCATTTTTATATGTCTTTTGACATGATCCTTTACATGTTTGATTTCAAGACTTATTCTATTGCCCGAGCTATATATACGCATGACCATGATTTACATGACTTACCACCTAGTCATGGAGGTACCATGACCGTGACACATGAGGCACCTGTGTCACGACTCTTTCGCGTTGAGAGTGATTTCACGCGGCGTCCCTTTTCATGTTACCAGATTATATTTCATGTTGGCCATTATTATTCCAGAGGGCGTATGGTGCATCCTAGTTTACATGTTACACTGTTCATGGTTGATTGGTTGTGTGTGGCACTACATCCCATCAAATTGGAGCAGATTCCCTCCACCCATATTATTATAAGAGGACACCCCTCTAATACATGCTTGAGGCAGCCCCACCTATTAAAGGCATGTATTCACGACATTAAGTTATTATGACATGTATGATTATATGAGCTCGTGGGCATTCCTTATTATCTATGTTTATACTATCCATGATATCTCATGACATCTTTACTTCGTATTACCATGCTTTACATGTTTATTTCCTATTCTTCATGACGCATTCTCCAGGTTTCCTCATGACACTCATGATCTTTCCGCTGCTTTATACTTATTATCCAGGATTCATACTTATTACTTACATTGTTATTATATCCAGATCACCTGAGCGTTATCTCAGACCGTATTTCTTTCTCTTTCTTATAGCGGCAGGTATCTAGAAGGAATTGGGCTTGAAGAGGTATGTGCTTATGAAGTGACAATTAAGCGTCCTTTCTTTTTATCGCAGACAATTTGAATGTGCTATACTATCTTGGACACCATGTTTTAGGTCCTTTATACTTCATTTAACGTTATTCATTTTGATCTCATAAATCGGGAAGCCCGATGTTGATTTCGGCTTCCCACCATTGTTTCTATGTATCATTTATGACTTTATTAATGCCTTTATTAAAGCTTTGATATGAACACCAATGATTATATGTTTCGGTCCTTACTCTCCCGGTAGCGGGTTTGGGTCGTTACATGTATAATATTTAAAAACAATTGAGCATGTATCCCCCTCGCGGGTTTATAAAACATTCAAAAGATTGAAAGGCGAGGCTATGAACTCACCTGATAGGTAGATGTAATAAATATTCTAAAATGAAAGCTGACGACCTTATCACAATCTTAACAGGGAAGGTTGATATAGCAAATGATAGTAAACAGCCACGTCACACAACCTGAGTAAATATGTTGAGTCTTAGGAAGATTGTACTCTAGAACTTTAGTTTTAAGAGTTATGAGTTTGATTGAAGAGTTTGGAATTATTGTATCAATGTTCGGGCCATCATAATTCAGAAGTCATTCAGTAAACGTTTGAGGAGCTAGGGCACTTTAAATCGTAAACCCAACAACTCAGTCAGAACGTAATACCAAGATGAAACTCCTTAATATGAAGCTCCCTAGTATTGTGATATGATATAATCGGTTTTAAGCGTTTTAATCAATATCTGGAAATGTTAAGCACAAGAAGCGTTAATTAAAGTTATGTCTTGTAAGGTTTTAAACATGATTTTGTACTTTTTCAAAATATTACATTTTAGACACTTAAGTTTGAAAAGTGGCAAAATATACCCTTGGGGTTTGCACTTTTACGAGTTTGGTTCTTCAAGTTTAAAAGATATACCAAGTAAAACTTGTATTTTGGAAAGTAACATAATAGACCCTTATAGTTATAACTTTGATAAAATGACATTTTTAGCCCCTTTAGTTATAAGTTTCAGAAAGTTACAATATATACCCCTTGCATGGATAATAATTACAAAACATGTCCAAATTGCCATACAAGCTTATTTTAACATTTCAAAAGATATTTATAAGTTATAATAAACTAAAATATGAAGTTTTAACATAACACAAGTTTAAAATAATGATTCGTTAGGCTAGGAAGCAAAACGGGTCAAATTTAGGAGTTTCAAAACGTAAACGTGCGGTTTTAAAGTTCAAAATCCTTCATTAATTAATAAAGGGTTATTTAACATAGTTAAGCATCTAGGATGAGATTATAACAATATTTAACATTATAACATTTTAGTTTTTAAGAAAAAAAACGCCGAAATTTAGGGTTTCGGGTGTACGATTTTGGGATCAAAATGGAAATGAGCATGAATTGAGTTATTAAAACTTTAACAGAGTATTATTTAGGATCATATGAACATTAATAAGAGTGTTGGAGCAAGAAGTAGAATCCTTAGAACCTGGTTTGAGCTTATAGCTTGGAAACGGTTTCGAAATTGGGACTTGTTAGCTCGTACGAGCGCCTAGAATAAACGACTTTTCCCGATCTTCTTTTTCTTGGTTCTTTCTTTTGCTCACTAAAGGGTTCTGTTCCTTGGGACTTCTTAGTATCTCTTAGAATTCATATTGATCAAAGGATTGCTGCTATGATGGATTATAGAAGGAGAAGTGGGGAAGTAGAAGAAATGGAAGCATAACACCTCCTATTTATTATAAGTGGTTGTCACCCTTAAGAGGCCAAAGGTTCTTGGTAGCTTGCACTGATCACAAGATCTGATATGGGACGTGTATAAGGGCTAGAGGGTAATGAGGAGAAGCTAGATGATGAGTATGAGGGGCTATGGAGGCTAGGTAAGCAAGGTGGAAGGTTTTTAGGGGTGTTTGGGTGTCACGGCTAGAAAATGGCCAACAAGGAGGTCATGTGGCTCATTTAGTGTCCAAGGATTCAAACGAGGTGCTTGTAATCATTTTAGGATAGTGTGGTGCTTGTCATGGAGGTGCTTGTTTGCAAAAAGATTAGTTAAAATGGGTCAAAATGAAAGAAACTAGGTTTCAGGTACATTAGGGATTATTTAGGGTTTTCAAGCTTGGATTTCGTATACATTTGATTAGGAATGATAGGTTACTGATCCTAAGACTTATATTAAGGATTATAATCAAAAGTTGATAGGTGGTTTGGGTTAAAATGGGTAGAAAATGAGTAAACGGGTCAAATGATCCATTTGGATACGTTTAGGGTTTTCTAGATTTATTTCTTGTACACTGTTGTTAATATGGTGAAATGATGATGGAATGTGGTTGAAAATGTTGTAATTAATGTTTATTAAAACATACATTTGGGAGTATTAGTTTAGGTTTACAATGGATAAAAAACGAAGAAATTGGTCATCGTTAAGAAACTATCTCGTTATAGGGTTTCTGAATTTGAATAAGGGTATTAAGAGTAAAAATGTGATGAAAGAATATGCATAGAATGATTAGGTTTAAAACATTGTATATTGGAGTGTAGTAGCTTTTACCACAAGTGATGGAGAAAAAATTAAGAATGAAAACGAGGTAAAACGGCTATTAGATAACATGCTTAATAGACTTTGTACATTATGCCTTTGAAAACTTGAACATTGACTTGGAAGGGAGTTATATATCAAATGATAAGTTTATGATACTTGAAAATATATGCCTTAGATAGCCTTGTACAATCACTTTAGATATTAACCCTTCCATGGAATCAGGTTTTTGTAGTATATGAAAACGTTTAGAAAGCCCATTTTGATAAAACAAAAGCGAATATACAATATTTGAATAAGTTACTTTGTAATAAGGATATGATGACATTGACTTTGACAATTGTGATGTTTGCTTGACATATATGAAGACAGGATAGCCCATATATAGGTTGCTTGATCTCGTCTACTTAGTTATGTAAGTTACATGACATACTGAGATATTGACAATGCAAGTAATGTAATAAAGCAAAAAATTTCCCCGTATAATTATGATAATAGTAAAATAGGTTGATGAAAATTCTAAGTTGTTATAATTGACATGGAAAAACATACCCATTGCTGAAAATAGTTAGCGTAAGTTCTTTCAGATTTTAAATAAGCTGTCTATAAGTTGGTAAAAAAAGATAACCCAAACACACATTTATATGAATAACAATCAGGTGAGGCCAATGGCCTTGTGACATATGTGAATTTATAGTACACCCCAATGCAACATGTATGTATTAGTATGCCAACATACCGCATAGAGTAGATGCCTTGATTTTATATCCTGTATGCGTAAATAGCTATCGAGTCCTACTTAAAAAAGAATTAGTCACATGATTACTAAATATAAAATGAAATTTAAATGCATATAGAGACTGAACATCAGAGTAAGACCTTAACATAGCGAGGATTCAATTAGAGAGGATTCAATTGTTACCAGAAGTTGGTGCTGGGGAATCAGAAACCATGGGTTCATTTGACTAACCTAGATCTTCACAGCGACGCTTGAGCATACCTAAAAAATAACCAGCAAAAACATACCATTAGTCAATTTTAGTTAAGCAGTTAGTACTGGAAGGTTTAGTAATAGAATAAACTAAAAGGTGAAACCTAGAGGAATGATACAACATTACAATGACATAATACATGCTTCAGAAGGATTCAATGCCCAAGAAAACTTGACATATAATTAAAAGGCGCAACCTCAGGAATACGTAGTTTAAATAGAACAATATTACAATGACATTGTTGTGCGTGGTATAGCTATATATATGGAGTAGTTGCATGACATTAGTAACATTTGCTTGGAGCATGAAATCAATGCATTCTTTAACTAAACTGAGCAGGTCTCCTTGTTACAAGCCGTTAGGATATAACTCACATGCTTACAGAAATGCCCAATTAAAAAGCTTCAAAGTCCTACATGTATTAAAACAACGTTATTATCTCGTTAGATAAAATCATATTAATTAATTAACAGTACAAACAACAGAAATGTTACCACCTGTGATTATGTAGAAACAGTGAGAAAAATGAAACTTGAACACATTCAGTTCAAATATCAAATCCTTTTTTACATCATTGAGGTAAAAAATGAATATTGGTGAAAAGGTAAAAATAATTAGAAAAATTCAAAAATGCAACAATAAATTATATTAATCATATGATTGCTGACAATTTAGATGTGTAGATACTTACATGAAATTGGTTCTCAAAATCAACTAAAACATTTGATGTTTTTCAAACAAATTGAAGGTTTCAAAAGTAAGACATCCCAAATAAGAAGGCTTCTTCCTATTATTGGAGAAGCACACACAAATAAGTCATAATAGCTAATAAGAAACATCAAAAAGATCAAGTATGTTTCTCAACAAAAGATAATATATTAAACCCGCTACAGTTTGTATATGTAATAAAATATCTACAAATAAGAGCATATAACAGTAAAAAGATAGTACAAAGAAGCGCAATCTGCATGCAAAAACTTTAGGACGTAAACCATCTAACGACATTGCTGAAATTCTTTGCCAACTAACTTTCAAGACTCAAGGTTGTAGTTCTAGGGGGAAAGCAATTACTTGTGAATAGAAGAGAGAGAAAACAGAGTTGAACACATCACAGATACAAACTTCTTTGTGTATTCCAATATTTTATATGCAAAGAATGACCACATCAACTTGCAATTACCTTTCTTCGAATGGAAAAACATGTGGGGTTGTCGTGATAACAGAGTGCATGCTCGAAATGGCCATCGAATCCTCAGATCTTATATTAGCTAACTGAACTTCATGAGTTCTTGCAGCAACAACGATTGGTGATGGACGATTATGCCAGGAAATATTCTGAGACATGGCATTATAAACTAATGTATTCAGCATTGATGTTGTTCTCCGCTGCTGCTCCAGTGTAAATGGAACCTATTTAATTGCAAAACCCTTCCTTAATGTAAAATAAAAAGATATGGCAATTGTAGATGTTTAATTTGGGTGAAAGAGGAATTACATGTTTTTCATAGAATTCAAATTTCATTCAACCAATAAAAATAGAATACAAACCTAAGCATTAGATAAACTAAGTAATATCTAAGGTAAATACGGTGAAACTAACTCAGTACCTGATTCTGCCATTATAACCACAACCAATTATAAGTAAAATCATTACTTGTGATAAGCAAATACATGTCGAGTTAACGATAATGATACCTGAAAATCAGATAAGTAACTCCCATTATGACTTCCAGCAACAATGTACAACTTGTCATCAATAACTGCTCATGGTAGTACGATGAAAGAAGAAAATGGCATATAAGCGGAAGGACATTATCACACAATATAATCCTATAACGTAGCATATAACAAACATAATACATTTGACAATAGAATTTATAAACAAAACTTTTAACGGGCTGATGGCCATCGCCCAGCTACCGGGAGAACAACCCATTGGTCAGAGTCTACAACAGAATGACAACTGCCACTATTTGTTCCCATATTAGCCTCCATATAATTGAACAACCTTTATCATATTAGAGATCTCAACATTCACTGTAACAATTCTCAAAATAATAAGATCCATGTTATTTAATTATCACTAACATGATCATCATTTAAAAGTTTAAAACCTTCAGATTGCTAGATAACAAGAATTCGATAAGGAGAAAAGTAACATACCTCGATAAGAAAATATACCATTCGATCATTTAATTTAAACACATAGGTTATTGATGTAAATTTGCATGAAATCAAGTCGAGTTCATCATGAGGTTGATCATTAGGGTTTTTCATGAAGTAAGATAACTTTTTTGGATAAAGGTTTTCTATTCGTTGAGCTCTTGTCCTGGCCTCTCAATGAACATCTACTCGTTACCCTAAAATTCATACCTTTAACATCTTAAGTGTCTTATTGTTAGGTCTGTGTGTGTGCGTGCGTTATTAGATGACGTTGTCGTTGCCATAGGTATAGAGATTACTAAATATGATCGGATCACTTTTCTCGTTGCTTTTTAGTTGAAGTACTCCTAAGCAACCTGATTGAAATGTTGTTGGAGTTTCTCATTTGTCAGATTGATAAAAAATTGCTCAAAACTGCAAATAAGAGTAAAAAATTTGCATAAGATATTATGTTAACATACACGCAAACTCTGAATTCCCTGTAACAATCATTGGATATTTGGACATGAGGTGGTACTGATGCTTGGTCCAACTAAAGAGAATCCTCTAAAGATTTCTCATCACAACTGAAGGTGGAATAGTAATCCCAACTCTTGTCGTGATGTAGCTGTCTTGTTTGCTTAAGGAACAACTTTTGGAACCAGCTTTGAACTTGACTGTTCATTGCTGTGGTCTTGAATTCTGAGGTCTGAACGGTTATGATCAGAAGTCATTTGATGAAGAACGAGGCCTGAACTGATGTGAACAGACATCATTGCCATGAAGACCGAGGCTTGATCTGCTGCGATCAAACATCTTTTGAACATTGAGGAACGGGGCCTAAAGTGTTATTTTCAGCAGACACCATTTGATGATCATCAGATTAAAATTCCTTGAAGCCCTGTTTTCTGAGATATCTGTCTTTTTCGCAACCAAACTCTGAGTCCTTCCTTTATAGGATTGAACGATGTACTTGTACTTAATAGAGTACCTGGACTGACATCAAGAGCTTGTTCGCTTTCACATTGGTTAGTGATATCTGCATTTGAACCATTTGGGGGTTCACTGTCAACCTTTGTTGTGCTAGAGGCGAATGTCTTTCCAGTTGGAACCCATCTAAGACAAACAGTCTTGATAATTCTACCCGTTGGTTGCCACCTAAGACAAGATCTAGGACTTGTTGTTTTCTTATGCACAGTGGAAGTCCTTTTTATTGAAAACCCATTTCCTGTTGGGATCGATCTATTTGGTTTTGTTGCAACCCTTATTTGCTCTACGAGTTTGTTTTTGTTCGTTGTCTTATTGGATGGAACCTTAGCACGCGAGTTGACTTCTTTCAGGAATTTTATTACACAAGCATCATGATTGGCATTAAAGACACATTTCTGATAGGTCGAGCAAACAAAATGTTTGGTGTTAGAAAAAATTCTAGGGATCCTAGAGTGTTCTTGTGTTTTTTTCTTAGCCACCTCTAGGTAGTGATTATGAACAATGTCGTTTGAGCTATACCTAGATGAGCTAGTTGCAATCATGTAATGAGGTTTTGCAGGGGCAGATTCTCTTCTCTTTGGCAGATAATGTGTAGTGACTGATTTTGACAAATCGTTACTCACATCAATGGGAGGCAAACCGTTCTTATGAAATATTTGTGTCGTTCAGATTTAAACGCATGTCTGTTGTCTAACAACGAACTGTTTTCTATGTGGTTGTAAAACGGGTTTCCCCAGATTGATTTTTGCAAACTTAGTATTCACCCTATTTCCGGTTAGTTTTTCCTTAACTCATATTTAATGCTGCAATTGCAAACCCTTTTTCAGAATTTGAGCTAGTACATCAACATTTTCATTAAGACTTTTTGTTTCATTGTTCCATTAAAGAGTCATTCTGGTCTTTGGTCTGAACTCCGATATCCTTTAGATAGAATCAAATAGATCTTGTAAGTCTGTTTTTCAAGTGCTCTTTTTCCCTTATGTACTGCTCATGGTCTCTGCAAGTAATTTAGCCACACTATTTCCAATCCGATGTTTTATTGTTTCATTACACGATGTCATTTTTAACTTCGGCTTCACACTTTTCGCATTTAAAAATTGACTATGTTGCCCAGAATTTAAAAACATAGTAATTCCATTTGTAGTTCAAGATTAATACATTTGTTTTCGAGTTTTGCAAATCCTTTTGAAACAGGGCAACCATTCTTTTTGAGACATACAATTTCAAACTCAGAGTAATTGAATGAGAGTTCAGTTTTCGTGTTATCAGTTAATTTAGCAGGCAAAGGACGTGTGTCATAACATTGATCAGCATTCTGGTCAACCTCTCCTTCATTATTAGATTCAGGTTGCTCAGTATGCTGTTGTCCTGTAGCAGATACATTTATTCATCAGCAGTTATTTTATACTTCAGCATTGGCTTTCTTCATCATGTGGGTCTGATGTCGCGAAATCATTCCTAATCTGCTGCTTGTATCTGCTTTTGAGATTCTGTCCTATTGCTTTCAATGATAACTGAACTAGCATCCAATGCATCTAGTGCATTACTCGTATCAATCTTTTCCTCTGTTGTCTGGGTTCGTCTTTCATTCACCCTGCTGTCATACTCTATTTTATGCAGTGCTCTTTCATCAATCGACTTTTTGACATATTCCATGAATTGGACCAGCGTCTCACGGAATTCTGGAATATCAAGTTGAGTGTATTGTAGAAAGTAGTTGCATGTCATTACAATATATTCATCATTCAAATAGATCTGTGAGTTGATGAACATTTGAAACTGTGTCTCGCTACTTTTAAAAGAAGCCATGGATCCAATCTCTTGAAATTTGTTGTTATCAAGTTGCTTTTGAAGTTGATCCATGTTTAGGAACATCGTGCCTGTAAAAGTCTCAAAATCTTGACCAAAGAGTGTTGCAAACGCGCGTCCAGATCCATTCTCGGTTTGACTTCCTTTTAAGTCGTTGTTTGAAAGACGCTTGAGGTGAGAATGAAGTCGTTGAAAAGATACCATGCAGCTTTCTTTTGATTTGTCTTGAATTAGTTTCATTTGTTGTTCTTCTGATTCCGAACACGAAGATAAGGTATCTTTCTTTTCCATTTTATCGTGAATTATGAAGTGTAAAAGATTTGTTGGATCTTAAGTGGATGTGATGTGATTAAAATTGTGGTTGTATGCAATTAACGTTCACGGGATTTTACTCGTCTCTGATCAAAACCGACAAATGATTAACGGGATTTTACAAGATCACTAGATAAACGTGAATGAATGATCGTTGGTAGTTAATGGTTTGTTTGTTGTGAATGATTTGTGCAGTTTAAGTCCTTCTTGATGGTTTTGGTTTTGGTTTGATTGGAGTTTGGCGCAGTTGGATTATGAAAAAAAATAAATTTTACCTTATTACCAAAATCTAAATTTGGTGTAAAAATAAGTTAAAAAGACTATAGAAAAAATTATATATTACTCAACTTTTTCCGTAAAAAAAATGTCGCTAAAAAGGGTGTCGTCTGGATACTCTTTTTTTTTAATCAAACCGCTGCTAGTGTAAGCAAATCGCCGTGTAATAGAATAATCAAACCGCTGGTTCTTTTGACAACTCGCTGCCCTAATAAAATACTCAAACCGCTGTTTGATTTAGCAACTCGCCGCCTGATCTTATAATCAAACCGCTGCCTAGTCTGACTAACTCGCTGTGAATAAGCCAACTTGCCGCCTAGTTTAAACAAGTAACTCGCCGTTTTAACTAGCAACTCGCCGCTTATTAAAATAATCAAACCGCTGAGAACCTTGGCAAACCGCCGTGTAAAACTGTCAACTCGCCTTCTATTTTTTCTATTATTAAACTCAACTCGCCTTTGACCAAGTCAAACCGCCATGAAGAACTTCAAGTACGAATTAAGCATAATTAACCAAATAAGCTTTCTAACCACGAATATAAGCTACAACCATACTATATTAAGTGTGCATAACAAGACTAAACACAAATAAACTCGTATATCATTGAGGATCTTCAAAAACCAAGCAACTCTCCACGATGAACATAGAAGAAATTCGAACCTTTAATCTTTGTAATCGAACTTGGAGCTTGTAGATCACATGTCATAGCAACAATATACCTTCCTTAGCATTTATAGCATGAAAAACAACACGATTAACCAACCAAATGAGCTCAACATATGATTTTGAGCCGTGGGGTTTTAGAGCAAAAATAAGCCACGAATTTTGAGCTTATTAACCACACAAATCAAACACGAATCCACCCTTTGCTCTGGTACCAATTGTAGGATCCCTTATCACTTCACTTCATATAACACAACACGAATCGAACTAGAAAAGAGAAAGAGAGGTGAGTTGTTCTAGAGAGAGAAAGGAGAGAGAGAGAGATGAGAGAATATGGAAAATGATATTATTTAGAAAATGAACAACTAACTCTTTTCTAAATAGAAAAGAGTTTATATACCCCGTCGCGTTAAATGACGCGCGGGATATTTAACTAGGACCCGGGCTCGGGTTTTGCTTGGGATTAAACCTGAAACATATACAATATTAGATTAACTATCGAGCCCGATTCCCGATATTATACTATTACAACATTAACTAATTAAATGACCGAGACTCGTACACGTAATGAACGAACTTCCTGTTCGGCTCAATATTTTGAGGCTAACACCACGGCTGCAAATGCTTAGCCCATTCTGACTTGTTATGATTATGGTGAGCAAGGTCATACTAGGAACCGATGTCCAAAGAAGGTTAAGCAAGAGGAAATGGGATAAGTTTGTGGCTAAGCTTATGCTATTAAGGATGCTGAGCTGCAGGGTCCAGATGTGGTTACTGGTACGTTTCTACTTAATAACCATTATGCTTTTGTTTGATTCGATTCGGGTTTTGATAGGAGTTTTGTTGATACTAGATTTAGTTCCATGCTTAATATCAAACCGGTTAAAATAGATACCAATTACGAGGTAGAGTTAGCTGATGGAAGGGTAGTTAGTACGAACACTGTGTTAAAAAGTTGCACTTTGAATTTAGTGAACCATATTTTTGAAATCGATTTGATGCCAATTGAGCTTGGTACGTTCGATGTTATAATCGGTATGGATTGGCTTGTCAAGAACGATGCCATTATGTTCGTATACCGTACGGAAATAAGACGTTGATAGTCGAAAGTGACAAATC
The DNA here is from genome assembly GCA_026074375.1 of Tanacetum coccineum. NCBI lineage: Eukaryota > Viridiplantae > Streptophyta > Magnoliopsida > Asterales > Asteraceae > Tanacetum > Tanacetum coccineum. Next base: position 1,440 of record BQNB010154212.1, on the reverse strand, counting down.
TGTGTCTCGACTAAAGGTCATATCTTGTATTAAGGCCCGTAAGTATATCGAGCGAGGTTGTCATTTGTTCTTGGCACATGTGACTGAGAAGAAATCAAAAGAGAAGCGATTGGAAGACGTTCCTATAATTCGAGACTTTCCTGAGGTGTTTCCTGATGATTTGCCGAGACTACCACCACCGAGGCAAGTAGAATTTCGAATTGATTTGGTACCAGGGGCTGCACCTGTTGCACGTGCACCATATCGTCTGGCACCGTCTGAGATGAGAGAGTTGTCGGTACAACTGCAAGAGCTGTTGGAGAAAGGATTTATTTATCTGAGTTCAACACCGTAGGGAGCACCAGTGTTGTTTGTGAAAAAGAAAGATGGGATCTTTTCGAATGTGTATAGATTACCACGAGTTGAACAAGTTGACTGTCAAGAATCATTATCCTCTCCCGATAATTGATGATTTATTTGACCAACTTCAAGGTTCGAGCATGTATTTTAAGATCGATCTGTGATCATGATATCACTAGCTACGCATTAAAAAAGAGGACATTCCAATTACAGCATTTAGAACTTGGTATGGTCACTTTGAGTTCCATGTGACGCTGTTTGGATTGACTAATACGCATGCCGTATTTATGGACTTGATGAACCGAGTATGCAAGCCATATCTTGATAAGTTCGTCATTGTGTTCATCGATGATATTTTGGTTTATTCCAAGGACGAAGAAGAGCATGGGAAGAACTTGAAGATTATTTTGGAACTGCTTAAGAAGGAGAGATTGTAAGCCAAGTTTTCAAAGTGTGATTTTTGGCTAGATTCGGTACAATTTTTGGGTCATGTGATTGATCATAGTGGTGTTCATGTTGATCCTGCCAAGATCGAAGCCATTAAGAATTAGGCTGCACCAACGACGCCAACGGAGGTGAGACAATTTCTTGTATTGGATGGTTACTGTCGAAGGTTTATTAAAGGTTTTTCTTTGATTTCTAAGCCACTGACTAAGTTGACTCAGAAAGATAAGAAATACGAATGGTGAAAAGAAGAAGAAGGAGCTTTTCAGACATTGAAGCAAAAGTTATGTAGTGCACTGATCTTAGCACTGCCTAAAGGAACGGAAGATTTTGTGGTGTATTGTGACGCATCTCTTAAAGGTTTTGGAGCCGTATTGATGCAAAGAGAGAAAGTGATAGCGTATGCTTCTAGACAATTAAAAGTCCATAAAGAGAATTACACTACTCACGATTTGGAGTTAGGGGCCGTTGTTTTCGCTCTTAGATTGTGGAGACATTATTTGTATGGTACGAAGTGTGTGGTTTTTACCGATCATAAGAGCCTACAATATATTCTGAACAAGAAAGAACTTAACATGAGACAACATCGCTGGATTGAGTTGTTATGTGATTATGATTGTGAGATTCGGTATCATCCTTGAAAATCGAATGTTGTGG
>BQNB010154211.1:2329-15548 GCA_026074375.1 Tanacetum coccineum | reverse complement strand
AGTCGTTGAGGATAACGACCCGGGTGATCATACTTACCCGGTTTAATATACGTATTTTATATTATATTATATATATTTTTTTTAAAAGTGAATGTTATCAAGGGTAACTTGGTAATTTTCTTAATTACTCTTTTAAAGTATTATATTTTATATATTTTTACGTGTATAAAACTTCCACATCAAGTATATAGTACAACATAACACATCCATTTCATTCATAACTTTGAAAATTATACATGAAATAGTTGTCGGAGTACACATAATACAATACAAAAGATCTAAGGCTATGTTAGCGGGGAAAACCCCTAATACTTAACATGCCTGTACAATGACCTAGCAAGATAAAATAACATAAATCACTAGATGTGACTGTCAGCATCCCCAGAAGCATCCTCTTGTAGTGATCTGGAATCCTAGCTCGGTCCTGACTGTCTAGCTCTCCTCGCTTACTCTCGCAGTGCTAAAACAACTCGGCTGCATGTAGCCTCATTTCTTGCCTCATGTCTCTAATAACTTGGAGAGTCTCTACCATCTGGTTCCTGGACGCCTACGGGTTGTCTCTCGAGACGTATGGGCTAAACTCAGCATTGCTGCATCTGGAAAACGAGTTCAATGTACTGGTGCATTTTTGGGGCTGATGAAGAGTACCCTGCAGCTATAGCTGTGTCTAGTATGCCTGGAGATGGGTCCTCGTTGGTGAATACACTTGATCTCGGTTTAGGTCTGAAGACTCCTGTTGAGTTGCCTGACTCAATCCTTCGAGTGTGGCCCAAGCCTCTCGGGAAGCATAGGCCTCCTCCTCCACCATCCATACTGTCTCCTGGAGAGTCATCCTATCCCCCATAAGTAAATCGACCCGCGGTGAGTCCATATCGACTCGCTGTGATATATGAGACCTACTATCCTGAGCATCCTCTAGTAAAGCATACAAGTCTTGTGTATCATGCTCATGGAGCTCAACAAGCTCTATGACTCTAGTATTGACCTCTCCCACGATCATGGTGCTATCTTAGGAACTGACTCTCTTGCCAGATTCTACCCAAGTATCCACTATTTACTGTAACTAACATCTCTAATACCCCTTGTCGCCTCCCTTCGCGTCTACCGCTGACCAAATCCGAATCTTCCCGCCCTCTGGTAGGTCTAGCGTAGTAGAACTCTCACCCGACCTCGTATCTAGGCCTAGGGTGGGACAAATACAAACCTTTTTGCTGGTGGTGGCTGCTCAGACTTGGGAATATTATCCCTACGGTCAACAGGTGGTGGTACGTATAGAGATGGTGGTAGTGGTGGTAGTGGAGGTGATGGTAATGCGGTAGTAACTGCATTAATAAGAGCCTGAGTGGATACTATCCTGAGTGTCTGGATTTGGGTTGGACACCCAGATGATGGTAGTAAAGGTGATGGCACAGGTGGTGGCAATGAATGTGTAGGTGGGGCTTGTACACCTAGAAGGGCGCTCTCTTGCAGAGGGGGTGTGGTGATTGTGAAGACTAGGTGGGATGGACCTGTCCCATTGTGATGTGAGTGGTGTCGATGGAGTAGTTATGGCCTGACCATTAGAGTCTCTCAACCTTTTTGCCTTCTGGTGGGAGGGATCATTATTATGGATAGTCTGTGGCCGGATGATAAACTAGCAAATAGTAATGTCAATGGTAGGGTCGTGGGTTATAACTGGCTTTTATTTCATCAGGTGGGAAAACAGGCTCATCAACAGGTACAACAATAGCAGAGTCAGCCAGAGCTAAGTGCTCATCCTCCTCCTCCTCGTCGTCCTCATCATCCTCATCCTCACCATCAGCGTCATTCCCAGATGAATCGCCGTCATCATCATCTCCATCATCTCCCCCGTCCATAGGATAGTCGACCGGACCATCCTCTGTCTCATCATCCTCGTACTCCTCTGGATCCTCCTCGGGATCCGACTCAGTAACATATCCGGGTGACTCAGCAGTAGGTGAATCAACAGGAGGTAATGGCTGCTCCTCAGCTGGAAACTCATGCTCATCCTCCAATGGTATATACTCAGGGTATATAGGCTCTGGCACGTAGTCAGGATCATGTGCCTGTACGAACATAGGCTCACGCTCATCCTCGTCTTGAGGAACTGGCGGTGTCTGTGGATCCTCTGGGCCTGGTATGTAATCCGGTGATGGTGGGGCTACTGGCTGTATCGGGAGTCCGTCGTATCCTAATACGATGACCCGTGGAATACCTCCCTCAGATATCTCCTCATCATCGGCTCCCCAGAAGGCTCTGCCGGGCTCAGAGTCGGTGTAAACGGAAGTGTAGGTAACAGCAGATGTCGCAGAAGACATGATTACTGCAAAAAGCAAAAATAACTTATATAAGTATTACTTATAGGAAAGATCGGTATGATATGTCTGTAAGCTTTAATTATAAAAGTCTTATAGTAATATACGTAATATCATTTATATACACGTATATCAATCATGTAAGCACTTAGTACCCTACTAATGCTAAAACAATGACATGTCACGTATGATATTTGTACTAGATTGTGTGTAAACAAGTAATGCATGTATGTCCCTCGCAAATCCTATTTGTGAAAACAATGTTTGAAAATGGTTATAGTCCAGACAAAACTTTTGAACTGGTTCTCTATAACCTTGGCTCTGATACCAATCTGTAACACCCTCAAATCTGAGTACGCAGCAGAATGTTAAATATCCGAGGGCGTTACTTTATGGATCAATAACACAAGATTTGAGAACGACTACTAAACATGTCGTTTGAAAAAGATACATTGGATTAACAAATATACTTTTTGTTAATAAGCCCGTGCTTCAAATTGTTAACCATATAATAAAGATTTCGGTTTATAACAAATGTCCCCCAAAATGTTAATAAACCCCAAAATCTTAATTGTTGACTCTTCGATTATTGACTTCCAATGTATATCGACTCGTGCCATTATTGAACTGAAAACCATGCTTAAATAACTGTCAACATAAAGTTGGTGAATTCATTAGGTTTATGTAATCAATTATAGGACCGCAAGAGTTTCTAAGGGTATGATTTAAGCCAAAATATGCAAACAATCATAATAATAAGTAGAATTACATTTACCGATGCTTCATGACACCGAGGCTCGACGTATATGAATGCAAATAAATTTGCCAACAAGTGTCCGTGAATGATGTGCTAACCCTGCAACATCCCAAATTTGACATGGTATGCGTTCGTTCCTAGTGATAGCTAGTCACCCGAACGGGGATTGTCAATCCCTAATAGATCTATTCATAACATTCGCGCCCACATAATGCAATTCCCAATTACATCTATCCAATACAATCCAGTAATTGACAGTTCATGATAAAGGGCTCAGTGGGTTATCGCTACTTAGGCAAACACGAAATCATAGTATAAAATGTACACTTGCGTCCAATTTGTAAAACAAAGCATGTTCTCACCCCAAGGATGTAAATCATTTAACGTAAAACATGGGGCTATGAACTCACCTCAGTAGGTAGTCCTCTGAATGATAAATATATCCAAGTATGAATCACACCGTCAAATACCTAAGTAAATACGGCCAGTCTTAGTCTACAAGTTTAGGCTAAAGACTCAATGTATAAACTCCAATAATTTGCTAGTTTATATATACTGTTATCACTTGTGTGGTGGTGTACATGTTTAATGTATTTGAAATTACTTGTTGGTTCTTGGGAAACGTACATGCGTTGTTAATAAATATTCATATTTATTAAGTCGTGTTTTAATCCCGTATAGTATCCGAATTGTAATTCGTCCGTTTCGCTAGTGTTTATATAATCACTTTGTTTATAAAATACCCTTAGGTTTTATATAATTACAAAACAGCCCCTAGGTTTATAAAATATATTCTATTTTACATTTCAAACCCTTAAGTTTTCATAATTACACTTTTAGTCCTCCAACTTTACACAATTTACACTTTAGGTCCTTATATGCTTAAATTATTCCCTTAAGTTCCAAAAGTGACCAAAACAGTCCCTTAAGTTACTAAAACAGTAGGTTGACAGAATTTAACCCTCAAGTTTCAAAGTTTACATATTTAGTCCCTTAACTTTGTAAAAACCACATTTTAAGTCCATTTAAGGTCTAACAAGTGGCAACAAGTTTTATTAAGCTCCAATAAGCAAAGCCAACTGTTTTGGCTTATAAATAAGCTCGGATGAGCTTATTTAAGCTTATTGGGCTTATTGAGCCCGTTAAGGCCCATCAAGCTATTTAATGATCCAATTAAGATTTTAAAGGTACAAAAGTACTTGTTAAGCTTATTTAAGTTACACAAATCAGTTAGGTTGAAAATAAGCTTGGGAGAGCTTATTAGAGCTTATTCGAGCTTGTTGGGCTTCGTGAGCCCAATAACTTAAACCTAAATATTATAAAAGGGTCCCTTGAGACATCTAGTTTATTTTCTAGTCTTATAAGCACATTAGAGTTTGTTTTGCTTGGTCGTCTTATCAAATATGCAATAAGCTCTCGTTATTGGGCTGTTAGGCCTATTAAGGGTCCGAATTTGACTTGACCCATCAGGGTCCATTAGCCTTACTTAGGTCTATTAAGCCCATTAAGCTTATAAAGGTTTACCAATAAGCTGTTTTAAGCTTATTGTGGGCTTATGGCTTGAGTTGGACTCGTTAATGGGCTAGTAAGCCCATTAAGGGTTTGGCTAGCTTTTTATAAGTGCTTTAGGGTTCATGTGAATCACATAAGCATCTCTAGTTCATTAATAAGCTCGCAGAGCTTATTTATAAGCCGTAGGCTCATGGGTCGTGGCATGTTGGGCCTTTAATTAGGAATCTTTGGGCCATATTGGGCCTCGCTAATGACCACAAGGTCCATTAAGGGCTCGGCTAGCTTCTTATATGTATTTTAGGATTTCAAATGAATCAAATAAGCACCCCTAGTCCTTAAATAAGCTGGTAGAGCTTATTCATAAGTCGTAGGCTTATTATCCGAGACTTGTTGGGCCTGTGAGGTTCTGACTTGGCTATTGGAATAGCAAGGACTAATTGAGTTTTAAACTTATGCAGGTTTGTTATATATGTGGTCCTAAGTTATCTTAGTTAAGCCAATAAGCTTGCATGAGCTTAAAAATAAGCTATGGATCTCGCCCGTGGGCTGTTGGGCTGGTTGGGCCTAAGCCGTGAGCTTATGTGGGTCATACAAGGCCCATTGTTTTCCCTAGTAATTTATATGGTTCGATTTTTGCCATACGTCCACGTTTTTTGTGTTAGTTTGCATATGTTGTTCGTTTATCCTCATGCAAAACGTTTACTTAATGTGCAATGCATGTCCCAAGCCCTAGTATTGCGTTTACAACAAGTGCTTACGTATAGAATTTACGTGACCAAGCAAAACGAACTCATGACCACCATGATCCTTATTCGTGTATTTTAAATGATTGCTTAAAGCTTAACTCGATATTTTATCGCGTTTTATACATGTTTGCACCACACAAGGCCTCATATACTTAATATACGCGCGTAAACCATGCATGGGTCGAACCAGGCATGTTTGTAGCCCACGTAACCTTGTTACAACTCAAGGTAACGTGTTTCTTTCTAATAGACATGTTAAAACGATAGAATATAGAGTTATGATATGAGTTTTAGTCTAGTCTTTACAATAGTCCTAGGCTCTTGGTTTTGGATTGAGAAGCAAACCCGAATCGTATAATCCCCAAATCGTATATGTATGATTGTATTTTCCTTCATAGTCTAACCCAATACCTTAGAATCCTTGTCTTGTGTAATGTGGTGTCGTGTTTGAGTGATGCTTGGCTTGGCTTAATGCGTACCGATGCAAAGAGGGGGAAAACAAAGTGTTCTTGGTCTAGAGAGAGTTTGTGAGTTTTAGAAAGGTGTTATGTGACAATGTAAGTGTGTATATATATACACATAAGCTAGTTAGTTTCCCTTAGTCCTAAACTAACCAAAAACGAGCCTTATAAAAGTTGGTTTTTTAAGGATATTTCTAGTTAATCACCCATGGTTTCTTGCTAAACCACTTAAGTACAATCTTTAATTAGAGGATATTTGTATAAGATTTAGCTAGATACTAGAAATCTTATGATTTGTGTATGTGTATGTGTATTGCCGCGGCAAAACAAGGCAAAGGGAGTCAAATGAGTCCTTTATCGTGTGTTATTAGATATCTGGGGACCATTTGTTACTTGTATTAAGTGTAGGAGATGTACATGTACTTAGTGTAGATCATTTGGAAGATTTCTAGTTGCTTTGATCCCATAATTCGGCTCTAGTGGGTTGTGTACACAAAATTGATTTAATTTTTGTGTTAAGGTTGTAAAAGTGGGTATTGGTTTGAGTCTAGGTAAGTCTAGGTATTTCCGGGGTGTGTCCAAATATATTTTATTGCGAAACGTAACCTTTTTACGTGACCAATTAATAATTAATTTACGCCAAGTTAATAATTATCTTCTTAATAATTATATATTACATGGTTGATGTAAATCTTAATTTATTTGATGACCGTTTACATTAAATGGTTATTTCTAGTCTACGCGATTTAGCTCAAAAGCAAAATTAAAAGTAAACGCGTATCGGACCAAAATAAATAGTGACAAATAATAGGAGTCGTAAAATGACCTGAAATTGAGAAATGTTACACTTCCAACTATACATTCATAGTTTAGTGACATAAACCTGAGTTTTATCTCACAACAAGCAACTTTAGTCAGGTGATAGAAAATGTGATGAGGCAACTATCATTTGAGGAAACTGAATTGGATGGAGAGGCAGGGTTTGATGATGTTGCAAGGAGTGGTATAGAAAGTTCTGGGTTAATTCATGATGAGTCTTTTAGAGTTGATGACTTGGACTTGAACTTAAATGAACCTATGGACCTAAATGTTTCTCGAATTGAAACACAATCTTTTGAGCTTATTATGTATGTACGGAACCAGATGTTGTAGGTAGAATCAGGAACCATTGTGGCAGAGGGTTAGAAATCAGGAACTCTTTGTAGAAGAGGTTGAACTCAGGAAAACCATTGTTGGAAGAGGTTGGACCTCAAGAACCCATTGTGGAAGAGGTTATGGTTAAAGATTATGTGAGTTCTGGGGAAGATGATGAACATGGTAATGGTTAGGAAGATGAATCAGCTCCTAGTGATGGACACTTCTTCTATGATGATGAAAGGATAGATAGGCGTTTTGAAAACGCAATTCTGATGTTCAGTATAGTGAGATACGGGTATAGTTGAGTGATGATGATGATTTTTTTTGTAGATGAAGAAAATGAAATCATAGAGCCTGATGTTGATGTGCATTTGTTTGGTATTAGCATGGATGTTCCTTTTGACTGTGTCACTAATCTAGTTCTAAATGATGTTTTAGAAGGAGAGGATGTGGATGTTATCAATTCGGATGGTTTTGATAGTGACCTTGGTAATGACAATGAAACAAGTAATTACAGGAGGAGAAGGTTAGATGAATTGAGCAGAGAAATGAAAGGTGTTATGAATGCTAGTGGTCAACGAAAGTACTAATTTTACACTAGGAAAAAATTTACTATTGCAAAAGAGTCTAAGGACAGAGTCTACCTGCATTTCATTGAAAGTAGAAGAAATTTGAAGCTGTATAAGAATGACAGTGTCAAGGTAAGAGCAAGGTGTGATGGAAAAGTGCATTGTATTACATTGTACAAGGTCTGGACAACTGGCCCAAAGCATGGAATGAAAGTTGGCCTAGTGGATCAAGTGGCCTCAACTTTAGGAGTAAAAAAGAAGAAGACATGTACAATTATGATAATCAAAATCAGAGGTAGCCTGTCCCTCTAAGAGGTTCAAGGACAGGTATTCAGCTCACGGCTTCAACACAGATGGGGGGCAGGCCTGGGGAACTCATCAAGTGAAGACTTGAGATAAGTGGCTCGAGAATTCAAGTAAGGAGATTGTCAGTTTCTTTGTGCATAGTACTTTTCTGGACTGGACACTCCGCCGGTCAAGGCAGTCACATGATCACGAAGACGGACATACCTCCCGCTGTCTCGCACTCTCCGCCTCCTCCGCCAATAAAGGATTTTCAGTTGAGAATCTCCTAAGTCTTTCTCTAAGATCCCCTACCAAGAGCATATACTTGCCTTAAGCTCAGCTCCGTGCTCGGCGCGTGGACCTTACCTTCCGACTCAGACAAATCTGACCGCCGCCCGCCCCCCGTGAATTCTGTATACCATTGTTCATAATAATACTTCGGAGGGTAAGAAAAAGCCAGGGGAGCAACGCGGTAACACCATTGTGCGGCAAGGATAAAACCGTCAATTCATACAGCGAGTCGTTGGTAATGTTCCATCGTGGAACATCCAACGTTTTGCCTCGGCAAGTAATTAGAGAAGTCTGGTCGGGCAACTCATAAAAGGGTGTAATCGAACCTTCTGATGTCTCGAGCTGGGTAGATTCCGGCTAAATCCGTATGTAGGCGTATCGCCACATTTCTCACGCGGCGGGCGGAAGTTACAGTAGCAGCAACAGTATACACCGGGACATCCGCGGTACGGGCACTGTCAAATAAAAAAAAATGTTTTTTGAAAGCACATAGAAGTGCAAAGTACCAAACAAAAGGTAAAAATGCCAATACCTCTGAACGACTACATGGGCTGGATACTCTCAGCCTGAAAAGAATGGCCTCCTCAACTTAGGGGATTTGTCGGCATAAGTTGCCTCAGCCCAGCAAGAGTTTTCCCACCAGTACCGGTAGCAAGGCTGGGGTGATCCTTCCTCAGCTGCTTGGCAGGAAGGGTATCACTCTGCTTCACCAACCTCTTCCTCTTGGACTTCCCTGACTGTGTCGTGGCCAACCCTTATCCTGCTCCGTCAAATTCTAAATAGTGTCCTCCGTGGTACAACATTCTATGGATCCACTTCATGCCGGATTAGCAGAACCTCAGGAAGCAGCAGCAGAAACTTCTGCCCACTGAGCAGGAGTAACCAAGGACATGAAATCAATGACTTCGTACTCTCCATAGCTTCACCTGATTATCTTTTTTCTGAACTTCCACCGCTTGGACCTTCTGGGGGTCAGTAGTCTTGATAAAGTCAAGCAACCCCATTTCTACAAAACAAACACCAAAAGATTAGACATCATAAATAAATAAATAAAAAACCCACCGAAGGAAGTAACACCCACCCGTTCCGTCAGGTCTCTCAAAGGCCGGATAAGTATTTTCATCAAACGGATAATATGGGCTCAAACCCACAAGACACAAAAGCACTCCGGATAACGGCGGAAAGGAGCTTTGTTGTTCTCCAGGAGCCTAACAGTTGCTCTGCCGAGCGGTGGGTATATTAAAGACGGGGAGCGGGTCTTTCTACATCACCGCCCCCCCACATACAAGGAGACGGGGATAGGAACTTTAGCGTCAACCTCATAAATATTGATCAGACCATTTTTCTAATGGAGTCGGGATTTCGGGATGGAAGGCAAAGAGGCGATTGTTGGGAACGTTTTGCAAAGGAAAACAACCCGTCACTATATGTACGGGTATAGAACGCACGAAAGATTAGTACAGACGGGGAAAAGGTCAAGCCTCCCTACGCGCGTCACAACTCAAAATGATGATACCGCGGGCAATAGCAACCAAAAAGGGTGATAATTGTGAAATATGTATGCGATAATATCGGGGTGAACAGCCATAAAAAAATTTGTGAAGGGAATCCTATAACCACAATAATCAAAAAAGCCTGTATTATTAAAACAACCAACTTTCCCTTCAGGGAATTGAGTGTTAGGTTTTATATCCACGCCCCCCGGAGCCACGGGATGAACTTCATCTGGAATATAATAGTTATTACAAAAGTTTTTTTACCATTTCTGGAGTCATAATGGAATGCTTAACAGCAAAGTTAGTCATTTTGAAGAGACGAGCATAGAAACTAAGATGCTACATGAATCTCGAAAAAAAAACGTTTAGAATAAGAATAGAAGTAAAGAAAACAACGAACGGAGGAAGGTTATAGTAATAACAGCTTGATGAAGAAAATTGACAATGGCAGAAAGGGTTTGTGAAAAATAAATTAGACAGGTAGAAAATGAAGGGGGTGGGGGGGTATTTATAACCCTTGGTGTATTTAATCCTAACAATAGTTTGATGAGTCACGTGTATCCATTTCATAATCAACGACAGCAACTGTCATCTAGGAAATTAGTTAAATAGTTGTCAAAAACCGTACATTCAGCCAGAAGATAATCAAGGACAGCATCGCTTCCACGTTAGCGGAACGTCATCAAACCTTGTTAAGGAAAATATTGCATCACGACAATGGATAGATAATCCAGAGAAGCACCTCCTAGCAGAAACAAAGGAACCGGAAAGGGGTAGTCATAGCATTGTTAAGCGCACACAGGACATGATCCGCATGCAATATAATACTTAGACTGGGGGGACATTAGTTGACGTATTAGATGTATACCTAGCCCTCCGGCTTATGACTACAAATATCACCTGGCTTCTCTCGCCACGGGCTATAGAATTAGAGTCATGGGCCGCGAAAATTAAACCCAATCCTGCCCAATCTTGCATTGGTCAAGGCTCAGACACACAAAGCGGACGCGGACCTAGCTATAGGATGCTTCCGTCCACGGAAGGCACACGCGTCCGTACAACACGGTTATTACGGAACCTTGCCCGACAAGGGACCCACTCTGGCCACTACGAAATACTAGGAAACCCTAATACTAGCCCCCTATAAATAGGGACCTAGTACACAATGAACAGTACGATTTTCTCACTCTATACTCTCATACTTTCTCTCTCTACATGTTTACTTACTTTCACGCCGGAGTCTAACCGTGGGGTCCGTCCCCACGGTAAGGCTAACGGTTTTTATCTGATTGTGCAGGAAATCGTCACTTCTCTTGCTCTAGTACAAAACCCAACGCTCAAATCATCTGGAAGCCCAACCCAACACAGGATTTGAGCCCAGATCTACACCCGACACGTATTTTGTATTAACAAGTGGCGCCATCCGTGGGACCCGAACGCAACCACGTTTTCTAAAAAACTCACCATGAGCACTCATGAACAACAAACCTCAACAATTCCCACATCCGTTGTGCGGAACACTGGGGGAAAAAGTGGTCCACAAAATCTCGAGGAACCTGCGTCCAATGAAGCCCTAAGAGAATTGTGCGACAAGAACTACCACCAACTTTTGCCGCTTATTGCTGAAAAAATGCAAAAAGAAAAGGAGCAGCAAGATAAGCTCAAAGCGGTAAAGGCACGCCTACTTTACGGCAATGAATCTGGGAGAAATCCAAGAAACCATGAAGAGTCCCATTACTCCGAATCCAAAACGCCAACTGCCCGGACAGAGCCGAGAAGGAGGCATGGGCGCAAGCACTCCCGAAGCCCGTCACCAGTCGCCAGTGTCTTCAGAAGACTCAAACAAAACCGACCTCCTTCACCTAGGCTCCGGCCGCGGAAGGAGGGAGGTGTGTTCAATAGGCTGGGAAGAAAAGAACCAGGCGCGTCTACACGCTCTGATAGTCACCACCAGAGTTCCCAAGCAAAGGGAACCGAGGTACCGGCAAGAAAGCATCATCATGAGGGCACATCGTCCCGAAGAACCAGCGGATATTCGGAGAGTGAAGACAGCGAAGGGGGTCACTGGAAGTCCAAATCAAAAAGGCATAGGTCAGATACCTATGAAGATGATCTCTCCCAGCCTTGGACGTGTGAAGAAATAAATCCTTTCACGACCCGGATCTGACATTTTGACTTCCCAAGGACAAGGATGCCTAGCCATGTCAAGACATATGACGGAAGTGGGGATCCGAAAGACCATATAAAGCTATTTCATTCCGCTGCAAAGACAGAGAGATGGGCAATGCCAACGTGGTGCCACATGTTCAACTCGACACTAACTAGGAATGCTAGAGTCTGGTTCGACAAACTCCCAAAAGAATCCATTGACAGCTATGAAGATCTCATGGCAGCATTTAGGGAAAATTATCGCCATCTGATACATGTCTCCATACACACTATATATAATATATAATATATAAGTATATAAGAAAAGTAACAATTATAGTATAGATAGTATTTTCCGTCGAGTTCTAGAAACGAACTTTTAACCAAAGTTGTCTTTAAAACCTCCCGGGTCGTTTTCCCTCGACGAAGTGCGAATTGAAAATCGAGAACATTCGTGATCGCGCGTTTTGAATGGTTTCAAAGATTTTGAATTAATTTCCTAGTTCTACTAATAAAAACGAATTAAACATGTAAAGCACGTAACCATATAAAACAATTAAAAATTAAAACGCAAAAACGTAAACGAAAATTAATAAAACGCGACATTTAAGCAACTATGATAAATTTAATCCCTATGAATGCAAATTTATTTTTTATAAATCCTAAATGACAAAAGAAAATTTTCAGAAAAAGAATTTATTTTTTTGATTTTTTTTTTATGAATTAAAAACAGTTTTAACGAAATAAAATGATTAAAAATACTAAACTATTTTATAAAAATCTGAAAAATTGCAGGAAAATACTTTAAACTATTTAGAATGCAAGAAAAATACGGGCTGTGAAAAATAGCTTATAAATAAGCTACAAATAAGCCATAAAGGGCTGTTAAGCAAAAAGGGAAACAAGGGTTAAGGATTTAATAGTGCAAACTCTAACAGGTGAAAGTCCCAAGGGCAGTTGGTTATGAGGTGGTGTGTTAAGGCGTTGGTTAGCAAAGGGGGAGGTCATGGGTTCGACCCCCATGCCTCACCCTTTTTAGAAAACATTTTTTTTAATTTTCTTTTTACAAACTTTTAGAAGAGACAAAAATAAGCAAATTTTATAACTGGGACTTTTTGTGAAAACTTAAAAATAAGCAAGGAAATAGCAACAAAAAGCTGGCAGAATGGCTTATCTTATACTAAGGACAAACTTAAGCTAACTGATATGAGTTTGAGAGCTCAAATAAGCTCAATAAAAGCTCAAATTAATTTCAAATTCTTAGAACTATCTAATAAGAACTAATAAATCCAACTTAAGCTTTGACAGCTCTTAATAAGCTCAAAATCAAGATAAGCCAAAACCTTAAATGTGCAGCCCCTTAAAATGACTGAACAACCACTTTGTGGCTTAAAAACAGATATTCAAATTAGCTTTTTTAACCCTAAATAAGCCCAGATCTTCAAAATATAGCCTAAATTCTACTTGTGCTCACAAATTGAGAGCTTAATTCAACCTTTAAC
>BQNB010154210.1:0-15549 GCA_026074375.1 Tanacetum coccineum | reverse complement strand
AAGGTTAGATTGGTTGCTCAGGGTTACACACAAGAGGAAGGAATTGATTATGATGAGGTTTTTTCTCCTATGCCTCATATAAAGACTTTGTGGTGTACCAAATGGATGTGAAGAGTGCTTTTCTGTATGGCAAGATTGAAGAGGAGGTCTATGTTTGTCAACCCCTAAGTTTTGAAGATCCAGACTTCCCTGATAGAGTTTACAAAGTAAAAAAGGCTCTTTATGGTTTGCATCAAGCTCCCAGAGCTTGGTATGAGACCTTGTCCACTTATTGTTGGAAAATGGGTTTTAGAGAGGACAAATAGACAAAAATTTCTTTATTAACAGGGACAAAGGTGATATTCTGATAGTACAGGTATATGTAGATGATATCATTTTTGGGTCTACAAAGAAGAAGTTATGCACAGAGTTTGAAAAGATGACGCATAGGAAGTTTCAGAAGAGTTCTATGGGTAAACTCACATTCTTCTTAGGATTGCAAGTGAAACAGAAGGAAGATGGGAGTTTTATAAGCTAAGACAAGTAATTTTATCATAAAATAATAATAACATTTTGCTCTTTATTTAATTCTAAAACCTCATCACAAATTTTCAAACAATAAGCATTTTTATCCAAGATTCCTAACTTATACATATTACTCTTAACAACTTTTATATTACTGAATTTCTTATTTAATATTAAAACTAAAATACCCACAAACAATAATTTATAATGTATTTCATTTCATATACCAATAAAACCCATAATTGTCACGTCATCCAGCTTTCAAAATAATTTTAAGATATCTTAAATTTCAACTAAGATTTTCTAATTTATCCATCAATGACTTCACCAAATAAAAAATTTTACAAAACAGCAGTTATATTCCTGATCATCAAATCAATTCCTACCCACAAATCTTATACCAATACAATTTAATAATCATAAAACAATTCCTATCCTCCTCATACATATTAATACAACCTACCTCTCTCATCAACATACCATAAACCTATAATATTCCCCTATAATTCAAACCCCCACCAAACTCAACATATACCCCCAAACCACCCTCACACACAATAACCACCTCTCCCCACATCACTATCCACACCCAATAAAACACCCTCACCTCCAATTCAACTCCACAACACTCTACAAACCATACCCCCTCACAACCCCATCAAACCTACAACCACATCCCCTCATAATCTTAAATAAACTCACTCCAATAACCTACTCAAAAACCAAATCATTCAAACAATTCCATCACCCAAAACCCTAAATCACCCCCCCCATAACCTACCCCATCCACCTCTCACAACTATCATTCAAACCCCACCCCTATCTCATATCACCCCCCCCTCCCCTCTCTCCATATCTCTCCCTCAATATCTCCAACCCCACTCCCCCATCCCCCAATCCATATCAAACTCCAATCTCTAATCACACAATACATCTATCCAATAACCTCAACACACCACCCAAATATCTCCAACACACCAACTCCCCTCTATCTACTAATTACCTCACACACATCAAATATCTAACACCACCCACCCCACCACACCCTCTCTCAAATACCTATACCCACCACCAATCATAATTACAAATCCAACTCACCTTCAAACTCTAACCAATCAATTATCAACCATAACCATCAAGATTCCAAACAAACATCTTCAACATCTCCATAACAATAGTTCTTCCAACTACACATATTAATACCTAACATTACATTTCACTAAACACATATAAACTCCTTCTTTTATATAATAATAAATTTATCATATTCACTTACCTTCTTTTATTCCACAATACACAACATCTACTCTAGATTAAATCTTTATATTTTCAAAATATTAAACAATAAACAATTTAAAAAACCATAAAACATCGCTATACAACTCCTTGAACCACTCCTAAACTAAACCCTAACTCTCCTTTTCTCGTTTCAATCATCAAACACCACCCCAACTATAATTTCTGCTTCCTAAAGAATGATTATCCATTCCACACCACACAAGTAGAAACCCTTTAACGGCTAAAACCCCCAATTCAGTGACGGGTTCCTTGCATCACATATACTAATTTCATGCATGCCGGCGTGACATCCCTATCAACAACCATCCACCCACGCCCCCGCCTCTCTCTCCTCACGGTCTCCCTAACCTATCCACCTCACTCAACCACTCCCCTCCACTTCCCACTCTCTCCTGCCCCCCCCGATCCCCTTCACGCCAGTTATTGAGATTTATTGAATGTGAATCCTATCAAATATGCGTTAACGGTTAATCCTACAATCTATACTTCATGTATTAAGCAGTTTTGGGCTACTGCAAAGGTGAAAACTGTTAATGGAGAAGTTTAGTTACAAGCCCTAGTGGATGGGAAGAAAGTGATCATCACTGAGACAAGTGTAAGAAGAGATCTTCAATTGGAAGATGCTGAAGGAATTAAATGTCTACCTAATGCTGATATTTTTAAGCAACTTGCTTTAATGGGGTATGAAAAACCTTCTTAGAAACTTACATTCTATAAAGCTTTCTTTTCTCCTCAATGGGAGTTTTTTATTCATACTATTCTGCAATGCCTAAGTGCTAAGTCTACTGCATGGAACAAATTTAGTAGAACTATGGCCTCTACAATAATCTGCTTAGCCACAAACTAGAAATTTAACTTTTCTAAGTATATCTTTGAAAGTATGGTGAAGAATGTGGATAGTAGTGTCAAATTTCTAATGTATCCAAGGTTTGTGCAATTCTTTATGGATAAACATGTTGGTGATATGGCTACTCATGATGAAATTTTTGTTACACCCTCTCACACAAAGAAGGTATTTAGTAATATAAAAAGGGTTGGGAAAGGATTCTCTAGAGCAGTTACACCTTTATTTCCAACCATGATGGTTCAAGATCAGGAAGAAATGGGTGAAGGTTCAGCTAATCCTACTGATCCCTATCACACACCCTTTATTACTCAACCATTAACATCAAAGTCCTAGAAGAAACAAAAACCAAGGAAGATAAAGAGAAAAGACACTAAGATTCCTCAATCTAGTGGTCCTACAGAGCCTATTGCAGATGAGGCTGTCAATGAGGAAAATGTACCTACACATTCCAATGACCCACTCCTCAGTGGTGAGGATAGTCTGAAACTCAATGATTTGATGGAAATTTGTACCAAATTGCAACAGAGAGTCCTTGACTTAGAAAATACTAAGACTGCTCAAGCACAGGAGATTTCAAGTTTGAAGTTAAGAGTCAAGAGGTTAGAGAAGAAAGGAGGGTCAAGAACTCACAAGCTCAAAAGACTATTCAAAGTTGGTAGATCTGCATAAGTTGTTTCCTCTAAAGATGAAGGTTTGGGTGATCAGGAGGATGCATCTAAATAGGGGAGGAAAATAGATGACATTGAACAAGATGCAGAAGTTACATTAGTTGATGAAACTCAGGGGAGGTATGATGATGCTCAAATGTTTGATATAGATGTTTTTAATGATGAAGAAGTGTTTGTTGCAAAGCAAAGTGAAAAAGTTGTTGAGAAAGTAGTTAGTACTGCTGAAGTTAGTGTTGTTGCAACAATTACTACTGAAGAGATCACTTTGGCTTAAGCATTGGCTGAATTGAGGAGTGAAAAACCTAAGGTTGTGGTACAAGATCCAATGCATAGTACAACCACAATAGCACCTTCAACAATACCCAAAGCTAAAAGCATTACTTTTAGAGACTCTGGTGAATCTACAACAAGAACAACACTAACAGCAATACCTTCAAACATTAAGGATAAAGGCAAAGCTAAGATGATTGAACCTGAGAAGCCTTTGAAGATGAAAGAACAAATAAGACTTAATGAAGAACTTGCTTTCAAGCTACAAGCTAAAGAAGAAGAACAAGCAAGACTTGCAAGAGAGAAGGCTGAGAAAGTTAAAGAAGCCAACATTTCATGGGATAATGTGCAAGCAATGATAGAGGCTGATAGGTTATTGGCTGAAAGATTGCAAGCAAGAGAGCAAGAAGAATTGACAGATGAAGAGAAGGCAAGATTGTTTGTAGAACTCTTGGAGAAGAGAAAGAAACACTTTGCAGCATTAAGAGCTCAAGAAAAGAGGAACAAGCCACCAACTAAAGCACAAAAGAAAAGTACAATGTCAACTTATCTGAAACACATGGCTGGTTACAAGCAAAGTCAATTGAAGAACAAGTCATTTGCAGAAATTCAGAAGTTATTTGATAAAGCCATGACAAGGGTAAACATGTTTGTTGATATGGATACTAAGTTGGTGAAAGAGATCTCAAAGAAAGCTGAAGCAGAGATGGCACAAGAGAGTAGTTCTAAGAGAGCGGGAGAAGATCTAGAACAAGAGGTAGCAAAGAAACAAAAAATGGAAGATGATAAAGAGAAAGAAGATCTTAAACAATGCTTTGAGATTGTATAAGGTGACGAAGTGGCAATTGATGCTATACCTCTAGCTACCAAGCCTGCAATTATTGTTGATTACAAGATTCACATAAAAGGAAAGCAAGGCTATTATGAAATAATGAGAGATGATGGAAGTTCCAAGATATACTTATTGTTTAGTCAGCTGATTAAAAGCTTTGACAGAGAAGATTTGGAAACTCTGTGGAAGTTGGTTAAAGCTAAGCATAGGAATACAAGGCCAGAAGAAGGCTATGAAAGGAAGTTCAAAGAGGTACTCATCTATGATTAAGATGTTTCAGAATATTGACAGAGAATACTTGGAAACACTTTGGAAGTTGGTTAAAGCTAAGCATGGGTCATCAAGGCCAGAGATGGGACTATGAGAGAGTGTTTTATGGGGGTGATTAAAAGTGTGTTTGAACATGATATAGAAAGTGAAGTGTGGAGGAATCTACAAGGACACAAATATGTGACAGTTTAGAAGTATTTTCTTTTAAGGGGCAGTATATTGTTGTGAGGTTTCAAAATCTGCATATATTTTTATGCTGGTAGAGAAAAAGTATCCTCTTACACCTGCAACAATCACAGTAGTGTGCTCAAACTAAGAGCATCAAGCTGAACCTATTGGTAATGCAATGTGCTATCAAACTTAATTAAGCTCATGACAAAACAATCTCTAAGAATCATGGAAAGTGTATTGATTGGCATCCTCCTAGTGAAGATAATGCTTTTAATCAAGATACTTGAACAGGTTTCAGAAGATGTACATCAAGACTTGCGGAGGAAGTGATAGTGGAGGGTTGTTTGGATTAAAAGACTTCATGATGATCTTGGAGTTAATACTGCTAAGTTAGTGCTACTGGTATAAAAGTTAATGCTGCTGGTTACAACTGCTGAAAGATTACAACTGCTAGAAGAGTTTCTACTATCAGAAGGATAAAGACAAGAGAAAGGATAAAGATGAAGATTGTTTATCAAGATTACTTACGGGATAAGTATGAGATATTTTTGTAAAAGATACGTATAAGTTATTTGTTTAAAAGATCATGATAACTTAGGAAAATATTGTAAGCCTGTTAGGACTCCTTGGTGTATAAAAGGAGGTCCTAGGGTATAGAGTTTAAAAAGTACCAAAAATCATATCAAAGTTCATAGAGTTTTTCATAGCTTTAAGGTTTTGTAACCCTAACACTATTAAGAGTGTTCATTTTATATTGAGGCTGAAAGTTTAGTAAACTGTTTGTTATTATTGTTTCATTGAAATTCTTCTTAGTATCATTGACTAGATTCCGCATAGTCTTTGATATTCATAATCAAAGTTTCTATCATAGTTGTTTTGGATTTATTCAATACAACTTAAGCTTATACAAGCTAAGCAAGATCTATTATATTGGGATCAACAGTATAGCACTCAGTCACATACCAATAGCCTAACGTCATCATCATTTGGCTATGGATTTGTTGATTTCTTATTTTTCATAATGGCCAACGTCCTTATTGTATTTAAGCTTTGCAAAATATTTGCTCCACCTCATTATTCTTATTAAAAATAAACTGGATGTCATGTTGATAGAGTAAAAGTTACATTCAAGACCAGTTTTCTCAGAGTTGAGGTATTTTCCTTTTCTAGGATTGTTGTGGTTTTCTTACGCGTTTCAAGTTATACCTTTTGTGTCATTTGTATGTGGTGCACTTTATTCGGGAGCAGTAGTGTTTGGGATGGGTTTTGGGCAAGCAATTACCAATTATCTATTGTGTGACTGCTAAATTAGGTGATTGAACTGGAGATTGGAGTTGACGATGCGGCTTATTATCTGGTATAACCTCAATCTCCAATTGTAATTCGTATGCTTATTGTTAGGTTGATTTAGGTTAAGTTTGTTGTTTTGTGTGAATAAATATGAATGAAATGATATAAATTAATAAGCTTTTTAATATAACTTAGACATTGTTCTTGAAAATTAGTTAGCTTTTGGTATTAAGGGGTGTTTGGCATTGTGTTTTGAAAGTGAGTTTTTGTGTTTAAGTTCTCTCTTTAGCAGTTAGGAAACATATTGCGTACTATAGATATTTTCATTTGTCTCCAAATATTGCATACCGATTTTTTAGCAACTATCATAAGAAAATACGAGGGGTTTTGTGGGTTGCTTATATCATATACTTATCATACCAAAAGGTTCATCATTGACCAAAAAATGATTGCAACACGATGAGCCACGAGCCACTGATTTTGTCTTGATTATTTGAGGTTTGTTTCTTACTATGTTTGCCTTGAATTAAAGGGTACTTTAAAGGTTCACCATGCCACATATACTAAAAATGACAGCAAAAAAGTAGCTATGAAATCTAGAGAAATGAGAGTTCTTAAGTAAAAAAGAATGTAAGGTAGTTCTTAGTAGAATAACTATGATAAATTGACATTTTGTATACATTTTCTTACATAAATACTTTCAATGAGCATGTGGCCGAATGGGTATGAAGGACTAACAGTTGGCATGCTATACAATCAAGCTTTCAACCTTGATCAAGTTTCATTAGCTTCAGAGGGGGCTCAACAAACAATATGTTTCTACAATTATATGTTTCTAATTTAGAACATACATTTGTATTTCTATAGAATAATCAATTCTTGAAAATGTATAGAATAACTGTGTTAAAAGTTTGACGCTCATACTATTTGCTGCTCCAACTAGACCACCCTTATTAAATCACTACACTTTAATAAAGTAACTGTGATCTTGACAATGAAAAAGGTAAATACTAATTAAGAACATAATATTTAACCAGTTGCACTATATTAGTGTAATGTATAAATACAGTTTAGTGTAAAAATAACGAGCAGTACACCAAACAAGAGGGGTTAAAGCTGAAAAAAGCGGATCACTAAACATATATTTATGCACTATATTTGCAATTTATGCCATTACCGGTATTTTATGGTCTTGAAACTATGGGTTTCAAATGTTATGTTATATATTGGTCTTTGTATACACTGAGTATGCGTTTATCGTTGAGATCCAGTTGTGTGTCACTAATTACATGTTTAGAGACAAATTAATTCTTGGTGAGTGTGGAATTTGTGGCGTATGGCCAAAAGACTTAAAATAAAGGTGTTTATTATTATTAGTATAATGGTACTAATATCATCTTCACGAAATCTCCTCTTAATATTCTTTTTTTGATTTTTTGTGTGTAATCATTTATATGTTGCATTTACATAGTTTGCAGGAGCAACACAGTCTTTTAGCGTAGGGACCTTCAGTGAATCTATAACAACCCGCGATTTTTATCAATGTAAATATCCATCTATTAAATTAGATGCACTGTAATATCCATCTATTATATATATACCACCTTTCTACAGGGAAATTTTTGCTTTATCTCATTATGCAACATAACTTGCATCTCTAAAGTAAACGAGCTCATGCAACCTCTACCAATGCCATATCTATCTATGTTTATATCATGTAAAGATCCTAATATGTCAAGTCTATAACTTATAGATTTTTAACCAAGTACATTATCTAATTAACGTTACGTTTCAAAAATGTTATTTCAAAACAAGCATTAAACGTTAACATTTATATCAAAACCCTAATTATATGTAATCTATACATATAAAATGAATGTACAAGCCTTTAAAGCATGTGTACAAGTATCAATACACCACATTTGAATATCTTTTCCCTCCTAAATCAAGTTACAACTTTCTAAAACATAATGTACAAGTCAATAATGCTAGAAAGTCAAATTAGGTCATTTTACCTCCTAAATCATTTTGGTTTCTTACGACCGCTTTAGTACAAGGTACAAGCACTTAATGCATGAATTTTAAACCTTAAACCTAAACCCTAATTCATCCTAAACCCTAAAAACAAAACCCTAAACCCTCATTTCACTTTCAACCAAAAACTAAACCCTAAACCTAAAACTAAGCCCTAAACCTTAATCCTAAGCCCTAATCTCAATCGTAGTCAACTACTAATCATTAACTTAGTCTACCCTTATTCCTATCCTAATCGTTATTTTGAAAACCCTTTAAACTCCTAAACGAGCTCCTAAAATGTTCCTGATAACCCTTTCCCTTTATTTATACCCATTTTAAACCAAACCAAGTATCCTAGCACCTCTATGACTAAGCTACTACAACCTTAAGCTACTTACAAGCACCTCCCTTTCAACTCTTGGCCACCAAGCTTGCTACATCACCACCTTGTCACTCCATTCTAGCCGAACCCCCCAAAACCCCTCCACCTTGCTTAGCTAGTCTTCTAGCTCTCAACACTCACACACTAGCTCTTCCTTGTCATCCCTAGCAGCTCTTAGTCATCACACCTTGGTTGCTAACTTGGCCTCCAAGGATTATTAAGGCTACCATTAAATCTTACACCTCAAACTCAAACATAAACAACAATGGAGTCTTAAGAACAGCCAAGAAGGATCAAGAGAAGCCACAAGACCAGAAGTGAAGCCAAGAAATCAAGAAGAAAGAGCCACGAGGTTGTTTTCTAGGCGTGCGAACATAAAAACCCCATTTTGACCCATCTTCAAAGTTGTAAGCCTAATTCTTGTTCAAATAAGCTATATTTTGTTATAAATCTTTAATAAGTATCATATGATCATGTCTAAACCCTTGTTAAAATCTTTAATCTCAAAACCATGCGTGTTCTTAATTTCTAAAACCAAACGAGCCCTAGAAAACCCTAATTTGCATTTTGTGAAATCTAGAAAGCTATCTCATAATATGTTGTTATAAGCTATTCCTATAAGCTTATTTATCATTTCAATAAACTTTTTATCAAGTATTAAAAGCTTAAACACGTTGGATTAATTTTTCGAACCTAAACGACCCATTTTGTCATTTTAAGCTCGTAAACCCTTTTCATATAAGCTTTAAAACTTGTAAAAGCTATTTATCCTAACTTATTTGAGCTTATTATAATAAGCTATAACCTACAAATCTCTTTTGAAATCTTAAAAATAAGCTTGCATGGAATTTGGACTTGTTTTGCAAATTATTTTCATGCAAGGGGTATATATTGTAACTTTTAGAAAATATTAACTACAAGGGCCATTTATGTAATTATGGGTATGTTATAAGTATCCAAGGGCTATTCTTGCCAAATTTTAAAGATAAAGGTTTAAATTATATATACATTATATTTAAGGACTAAACTTGTAAAAGTTTATAAACCAAGGGTATATATTGCCATTTTTGCAAACTTAAAATATTAAAATATTTATAATTTTTTATACATAATTATAAAAATATATATTAATATTATAAAACTCTATTTTTATTAAAACCGACACGTTTTTCGTTTATTAATCATAAATCGACGCATTATTTCGTTATTTATTTGACATAATTTATCATCAACTAACTTTTGAAGAAACTTAAAATCTTATCGTATCTCGTTTACAGGGATTTATTATGAATGGGTATCATTTGAGTTTTTGTTTTGACGAGTTTACTGGGTTTACTATTAAGTGCTGACTCCTCAAACGTTTACTACATGGCCTCTGGATTATGATGCAGCAAAACAACGATACTATATTCTATAATTAATAATCAAAGATATACGTTAAACTTTATGAAGTTTTAAAACATAAACTATCACACTAAGACTTGACATATCAACCCAGCCAGGTTGCGTGACGAGAGCAGTTACTTTCAATTCATATACTTTTTGCCATCAATTAGATTTCCCTTACTGCTTAAGGTGTGTTCATAGCCTCAACTTTTAAATCTTCTATTTCATAAACCCGTGAGGGGGATACATGCTATAAACCATGAATACAAGTGTTTCTAATGTATGCTATCTGATATATTATTGCATCTGTTGTTAAGTCCCTTATGCCATATGACCCCCTTCATCTGGCCATTAATCACTTGCGAAACCAGGTGAACGCGAAATATTGTGTATAAGCCTATTTGGGTTTGACAAATCCAGTTGTTGTTAGCAAGATAGGTAACCAAACGCACTATTATTTGAGACTTATTGTCAATGACAATTACCTCACGGTGGCCATTATCTTATATATCATTATTCATATATACACTAGTCAGTTTGAGTTGCCTGTGAGCTTAGACGCATTAATAATGTTTTCCATTAATCATTTGTAACATTGCAATTATTACATTATGGGGTGTATACATCGGTAAACCACTCTTTATGATGATTGGTATTAACACTTTTTATTATTAAACTCTTATGAATTTCTCTCTAACTATTTTGTTGACCTTTTTAGAGTATTTATCTAAGGTAACTGAACATCTAATGGACGGATAGTAGTGGCACGGGACTTGAAGATGGCTAAACTGTATCATTTCAAATCGTGAGATGTGTTTTCATGTAGAATTTTGGGACCCTTGTTTGTACAAAACTCTGATGGATATAATGTATGATAATTTACTCTTTAAAAAACGTTCTCTTTCAAGTAGTTTTTCTTGATTATGATCTGTATGTACTATGGATATTAATATCCCTTAGATTAGCTTCCGATGCTATATGTCATAAAATGGGGCGGGTGTTTATGATTGGTATCTGGAGCCACGGTTATAGAGAAAAAGGTGTAATAACCTTAAATATGACATACTTTTCTTTTTCCAGCATGAAAGTCCTCTGTGCCATGCCACTACATCTTCCCGGATTAGTATGTAAAGAGACATATACTACCTATATTACTATTATATACATAAACTTATGTTATTACTATCTGGGTTGTTAACAGAGTGATGTCTTCTCCCAGCCACCCTACTTCCAATATTGAGGATGCTTTTTCCTCTAACTTTCTGGACTTTATCCTGGCTTCCTCGAACTATGTCCCAGCTTTACCAGGAAAAACTTATTCTAGCTCTTCAAATAACTCATTTGGTTTAGTTCCAATAGCTTTACCAACTCTTTCACTTTTTCATGATGACCCCTTTATGAAGGTCATGCTGACAATATCTTGCTAAAGAATCTATATTTTACCTACCAACTATTGTGCCTCCATCTACATTCTATCTCCAATGTTTAATCCTCAAGAATTCTTTCTTTCGGAGGAATTATTGTCACTTAAGAAACAAGGCCATAACCAATCATTCTCCTGCTACTTCTGACCCTACCTCGACGAATTTGAGATGGGAGAAAGCTCTCGTAAGACAAGTTTGGAACATCACGAGGATCAAATTAAGGAAATTTTGAATCACCTGGATGAAGTCTCTCTTGACATTGAGCACATAAAGATAAAATATAAGGTCTCAGAAAAGGTCGGGTGATTATACAACAAGATTTCGACAATCTAGAAGTTGAACTCCGAGAGTCTCGTACTTAAATTGCTAAACTTCAAAGAAAGCAAATGGGAAATAACAACAAGATTGCTCATAGTGCATTTAGGATTGCCTAATCTAGATCAATAATCATCGAAGGAAATCCAAGACCGTCACACCAAGCATGACATAGGAAAGTGTTCTGATGAATGTATCTTATGAACTCGAAGAACAGCCAGAGAAAGGACCATCAACTACTAGAATTAGAGACTAGTTATAGTTTAACCTAGAACGATGTTGTGTGGTATAAAAAACTACACTTGTCAAATTTTGACTATGGTATTATATATCACAGGTTAGTGTTCATGTTATAATACAATGGCAATCCCGTTATACCTTGTTGTTTTATAATACCGATATATCCATCCTAAAACATACATTCTCTTATTTTCATTATCTCCGTCTTCTTCTTAATGATCATACCATGATTTTAAATAAATCTTAGATACTTTTTTGTTATGATTTATATACTTGGTTTTCGATATCACTATTGTGACAATGTTTATTTTGAACTTAAATCGAGGTGAAGGTCTTGTGAATCATTGCTTTATTGACGGAGTTGTCTTATGTTGATAAAATGCCTCCAAAATAAGGATGTCAACACTGAGAGCCACAGCCATGGATCAGGCTGCCATCAGGAAACTAGTTCTGACGAGTGTTCCACAGCTCGGAAGTTCAAGCGTAACATGGCAAATACTGATAATACCACCAAACCAAGAGAAGCTATGTCGCATAGACTCAGTGTAGGCTACAAAGAGTTCATGAGCTGCCAACCTATCAACTTCAAAGGTATGGAAGGCACTATTGGTCTTATCCGCTAGTTTGAAAGAACTGAATCAGTGTTTTCCTGTAGCAACTTGTACCCGAATACTGATCATAGGTGAAGTTTGTACTGTGTACTGTTTAACTGAAGAGCTCTATTTGGTGGATATTCTTTTTGCCAACCTCTTGGGATAGAGATGCTTACAAGATCCTGGGTTTGAATTCAAGAAACTTTTGTTAAAGAAATACTGCCTCAAACTGGAAGTACAGAAGATGGAAGACGAATTTTTCCACTAACTGTGATAGAGGATGATTCAAGACATATGTGAGATCGATTACTAGGTTGGCAACCTTATGTCCACTATGGTGCAAAAATTTAAGAAATATATGGAAGTTTTCATGGCGGGATTGCCTTCGAAAAGGTATTAAAGGAAAAATGTTCCCCTCCTATTGTCCTGAAGGAAATGTTACCGCCTCGAAGCCACAAACTTTAGAGGAAGCCATTAACATAACCCAAAGGCTAATGGATCAGGTAACAAAGCACACTCCGGTGCAAGTATCAAGTGACCACAAACAAAAGTTTGACGACAGAAGAACTTTCAACAACAACTACTGCAACAACAACAACCACCGTAACACCAACACCAACAACCACTACAACAACCACCAACCACAGAACAAAAGGCAAGAAGCTGTCAAACCTTATGCTGCCACTCCAGCTAAGAACAATAGGTACGTCGGAAACCTCCCATTATGTAGGAAATGTGCTCTACATCACACAAGACCTTGTACTATTATGTGTAATACATGCAACAAGGTGGGCCATTTAACCAAGAATTGTCGAAACAAAAGGCCAGCCACTGGAAGTAATCAGCTACCAGTGACAGTTATTTGTCATGCCTGTGGAGAAAAATGGCATTATACAAATTAGTGCTGAAAGACCAACATCAATGCCTAGGGAAGAGCCTACATGCTAAGAAATAGGAATGCTCATCAAGACCCGAACGTAGTTACGGGTATGTTTCTCCTAAACCAGCATCTAGCTAGAGTATTATTTGATTCCGGAGCCGATAAAAGCTTCATATCCATATCTCTTGCCTCTATGCTAGATATCCCACCTATTACAATAGATACCTTTTACGATATCGAAATGGCTTACGAAAACCTAGTAAGCACAAACACCGTTATCCAGGATTTCACCCTAACCTTGCTAAATCAATCTTTTGAAATCGATCTCATGTCGATCAAACTCGGTAGTTTCGACGTTGTCATCGGTAAGGACTGGTTGTCCAAGTATCATGCCAAAATTCTCTGTGATGAGAAAGTCGTTCACATTCCTATTGACGGTGAAACTTTAATCATACGAGGTGACTGAAGTAAAACCGACTAAATCTTATATCCTGTATAAAAACCGAAAGATACATATCCTGAGGTTGTCAAGTTTTCATGATCCAAGTAACAGAGAAGAAAAAGTCAGACAAGAAGAGATTAGAAGATATTCCCGTAGTTAAAGAATTCCCAGAAGTTTTTCCTGAAGATCTACTTGGCCTCCCTCCTGTTTGCCAGGTAGAATTCCAAATCGATCTAATTCCCGGAGCAGCACCTGTAGCCCTAGCACCTTATAGATTAGCTCTTTCAGAAATGCAAGAACTATCTAACCAACTTCAAGAGTTAGCAGACCGAGGTTTTATACGACTGAGTACCTCACCCTAGGGAGCTCCTGTCCTATTTGTTAAAAAGAAAGACAGAACTTTCAGAATGTGTATCGATTACCGGGAGTTGAATAAACATACTGTAAAGAATCGTTACCCATTTCTCAGAATCGATGACTTATTCGACCAACTTCAAGGTTCGAGTATCTACTTAAAAATCAACCTAAGATCAGGCTATCATCAACTAAGAGTAAAGGATGAAGATATTCCTAAGACTGCTTTCAGAACAAGATACAGACACTATGAATTTCAAGTAATGCCATTTGGTTTAACTAACGCGCCTGCTGTATTCATGGATCTCATAAACCGTGTGTGAAAACCATACTTGGACAATTCTGTAATAGTATTCATCGATGATATTCTCATCTACTCTCGTAACGAAAAAGAACACGCAAATCATCTGAGAATAATCTTAGAATTACTCAGAAAAGAAAAACTATATGCCAAGTTTTCTAAGTGTGATTTCTGGATCCGCATGGTGCAATTTTTTGGACACTTAATTGATAGTCAAGGACTTCATGTTGACCCCGCCAAGATGGAAGAAGTTAAGAACTGGGCATCTCCTACTACACCCACAGAAGTTTGTCAATTTTTAGGACTCGTCGGCTATTACCGAAGATTCATCTAAGGTTTTTCAAAAATTGCAAAGCCTTTGACCAGATTAACCTAGAAAAACAAGAAGTATATCTGGGAAAAAGATCAAGAGATGGCTTTCCAATTGCTAAAACAAAAAATTTGTGAAGCGCCAATCTTAGCATTACCAGAAGGAAATGATGACTTCGTCGTTTACTGTGATGCATCTCTTCAAGGTCTGGGAGCAGTATTAATGCAAAAAGAAAAAGTCATTGCATATGCATCTCGACAACTCAAGCCTCACGAAGAAAATTACACCACTCATGATCTTGAATTAGGAGCAGTCGTATTCGCTCTTAAAATCTGGAGACACTATCTATACAATACAAAGTGTACAGTGTTCACTGACCACAAAAGCCTTCAACATATTCTTCATCAGAAAGAGTTGAACATGAGGCAACGCCGTTGGCTAGAATTGCTTGCAGATTACGATTGTGAGATCCACTACCCTCATGGAAAGGCAAATGTCATAGCAGATGCCTTAAGCCGGAAGGAACCACTCCGAATCAGATCAATAATCATGACCATTCACCCAAAATTACCCACACAAATCCTCAAAGCTCAAACCGAAGCAATCAAAGAAGAAAACATCAAAGCCGAAAACCTATGAGGAATGGACAAATCATTTGAAATTTGTCCTGATGGAACTCGTTGTATCAAGAATCAAAATTGGTTACAACTCTTCGGTGGTTTGAGAGACTTGATCATGCATGAGTCTCATAAATC
>BQNB010154209.1:0-15549 GCA_026074375.1 Tanacetum coccineum | reverse complement strand
AACAAATTAATGTTTCACGGGATTTTACAAGTCACAGAAAGAACCGTATAATTTTAGAAATTTGAAATTTGTTGTTTGATTACCAAAGAAACTTCTAGTTCGGTCCACCTTGTTCGGTTACCAAAGAAACGTCTGGATCGGTTCACCTTGTTCGGTCAACAAAGAAGAATCTAGTTCGGTTACCAAAAGAGAATTGGTTCGGCTCCTCTTGTTCGGTGCACACTAGTTCGGTTGATCTTGTTCAGTTCCAACTAAGGTTACTAGTTTGGTTGATCTTGTTCGGTTCCAACTAAAGTTACTAGTTCGGCTTACTCGTTCGGCTTACTCGTTCGGTTCCAACATACAACACACTAGTTCGGTTATCTAACTACTACGAAACTCAAATTTTCAAAACTCAAAAAGACACATTTTTGAATGGTTTTTAGCAAAAATTCTTGTATAATTAATGTTACTAACCCTATAGGAATAATAAAAATGAAAACTTTAAGGTTTTTACGCCAAAAAATTTTGAATCAAAAATTTTGTTCTTTATAAAGATTTTGAACACAAATCACAAGACAAACACAAAAACTAAACACACCACTCCATGGCTCTTGATACCAATTGAAGAAACATGTAATCTAATGATCTACCAAGAACAAGAGAAAGAGATGTGGGTTGTGATGGATGGAATGGATGAATTGTATTATGTGTGTGAAATGGAAAATGAAAACAACCAACCCCTCTCCAAGGCTAGGAGAGGGCTTATATATGTCCTATAGGCCGGCCCATGGGCTATGATGGGCTTCCCATGGGTCTTGGGCCGGACTAGATTACTAATCTAATCATTACATAAACTAAGAGCTAAGACTATTACAACTTGGAAGTGAATGACACTTTTTGTGTTTCCAACATTTCTGAACACAACTTCACATATACACAAATTAAATTTTCACTGAATTTTGACTTTTGACCATTACCGAGTTTGACCTTTTGACTTTTCCGAAAAATAAGTACCAAATAACAGCTACTAATACAGCTGTATAGACAAAATATCCTAACATATATTGGATCAATAACTCATCAAGACTAAAACTAATTTTAATTATGTAAACTTGGTATCTAAGACAAAATAAGCTAGCCTAAAACAGAATAAGCACATTTAAGCAGAAATAAGCAGACTAATAAGCTAAATAAGATAATAAGCTAAAATAGAGAAAAAGAAATGTGTACCTTTATCCCAGCTAAACGGGGATCTAAAATGCTCTTAAGAGCTTAAATCAATAAGCTATCTTAATAATAAGCTCTGAATAAGCCCTATAAGCCCTTCCAGAACTGGCTTATCTTCTAAATGGCTTATTCAAGACCATTTTTTAGGTAATTTGAGCAATGAGCTTATTAAGCTTAAAACAAGCTTAGCTGACTAAATGATAGCTTATTAGGAATTGAAGAGCTTATTTATATCAAAACAAATTTAAACCATGATTGCTTTAAAAAGTAAAACAAAATTAAGATAGAATTTAAATGAAACTTAATTTTATTAATCTTAAAAGAGGTTACAAACTTTTGTAAAAGGACATTACTTTAGAGAAAGGACAATAAGCTAAAATAAGCTACTAATAAGCTACTAAACTACACTACACTACTCCTACACTAGATATCTTGCACTATGTGATCTCCTCGTCTATTTGTAGCTGAATAAGAAGCTTCTAGCCTTTGAGGAGCATCCCCTTCTTCTAATCCTAGCCTTTTATTTGCAACAAACTCCAAGTCATATCATCGTGATATTATGGACGAAACATGTGGAAAAGAAAACTTCCATCATACTTTCATTCAAGATGTTTGGATAAACATCGAAGCACATGAAAGTTCCACTCCGATGAGATGCCACCGGTTCTAGAGCAGAAAAATGAAAAGCAGAGATGCCGGGGTCAAAAATAGTATCCTCACTCCCGGGGGAGAGAAGAAGAGAAGAATCCACCAGATAGGTGAAATAAGGAAGAAAAATTCGAATAACATATGTGAGGGAAAGATAATGGCGATCCTCAAAGGGTAAGCTCACATATGTTGGAGAAATTTTTTTCTCATGAATCTTGGGGTTGAAAACTTTGACCATACTCTTCAAATCTTCATTATCATGTTTATCCTTTAAGTTCTTCGGGTCATGATCTAAACACACCTTAGGAGGGATATTAAGGATAATGTCATTAATAAGTAAACTCTCAAGGTAGATTATATCTCCCTCTGAATCATGATAACCGTCTTTAATATCAGCAAAAACATCAATATCTAGAAAGGCATGTCGAAATACTCATCCTCATTAGCATCGGAAAGAGGTGTGACAAGCAAAGCCGGCTCATCAAGGTTAGAAACATAAGAGTCCTTACTCTCGATGTTCTCTAACACCTCATGAAAAAGAGGATTTACGTCACTAGAGATATATTCGAAAAGAGGGTTCGAGTAGATTTTAACATTATCTTCCGGCACGTCCTCATCGGATAGTGACTCGTCATCACTAGAGGTAAAATCATCATTTGAATCGAATAGAGGGTTAGAGAAAGTCACGGATTTTTCCTTAGAAATGTTAATGGGAGAGAGATCCTCACACGAAGATAAATCACACTCACCATCATTCTTGAAAGTATCCTCGGGCTCACTTGGGATTGGAACAAGGTCCTTAACACTAGACTTTATGAATTCGTCCGATTCTTTTTTAGGAATAGTGCTAAGTTCCTCATTCCCTATGATGAGAGAGTCCTCGGGGTCCAAAGTCAGTAAAATGGGTGTGATTGCAGTAGACGGAGGTATTTGAGAAACAATTTCATTCAAAGGAATAATACTCTCCTCGTAATCATCGTCATCATAAAAATAATTGAAACGTCACAAAGGCTCGGTATAACACCCCGTGTTTTAGGGTCATTGACGTCGTCAATAAATTCACTATGTACTTTTAGTATTGTACGCGGTCGCTTTTAAATCGTAAACGTTAAGCTAAATCGCGTAAGCTAAAAATTAGCGTTCAATGTAAACGGGCGTCAAACAATTAAATGTTTACATCAAGCAAGTGTTAAGTAATTATTTTGATGATAATTATTAACTTTGTTGATTTTATTTTTATTGGTTGCGTAAATTGATTTCGTTTCGCGATAAAATACGTTTAGGCATACCCGAAACCACCAAAACTTTTCTATGCTTCAACAAATACCTACTTTTATACCAAATACATAAAAGTTACATAAATAACTCCCATATATGTATACATGGCCGGATTTAATAAGGAGGATACAAATAAATATCAAGTGTGTAACACCCCAAAAACCACTTACAAACGCAGCGGGAATACAAAGGGGTGTTACTTCGTAATACACAGCAATAGATACAAGAGAACGACCTCTAGGTGTCGTTTGAATAATAACATTTGTTGATTCAATAAAAATCTGAATTTAATAATACATTTGTCCCATAATTTGCATCACAATGAAAAGCTTGAATGTAAAGACTCCAATGCACATCAAATAGTCCAAGCATCAATCCACCTGAGGAAAAAAACATGCTTAAAGTGTCAACATTAAAGTTGGTGAAGTTTTTTCATAGATTAGTTTAATATAATGTAATCACTGTATCATCACAGTAACCATGGTAATCCCAAAGATTTATAAAGAATGCATGACACATTTTATGTCACCAAAAGTACCAATCTTATCCCAAAGATTTATAAAGAATGCATGACAGATGTAATGTCACCAAAATGTTCCAAGTATGTATGTGTCGGGGGGCCCTGTAGTCCCCAACAATGATCCGACATGTTATAACGTTCGTTTACCTGGTGGTAGCTAATCACCCGAACGGGGGTTGTCAATCCCGAATAGATCTATAATGTTCGTTTACCAAGTGATCGCTAATCACCCGAACAGGGATCCACATCCGAATAGATCTATTTCATAACATTCGCGCTCACCCTCCAAGTGATTTACAGTTCATGACGCTGTGACGTAGACTTGTATGTACCCAATTTGGGCAGTGATACAAATAATGCGTATATATACTCCCGTTACCGGTGTCCCCTCCAAGAACACCCGGGCAGTAATGTAATTGTTATCAGTTCAATCAGCCTTAGCTAATCCGAAATCATTTCAAATGTAAAGTATGCATTTGTGACCAAAAATGAAGTCAAATAATGTATTCCATAGCGAGCTATGCAAATAAGTATGTAAACCAATTTGTAAACAATCCTGTAAATGCATTTGTAA
The DNA here is from genome assembly GCA_026074375.1 of Tanacetum coccineum. Taxonomy (NCBI): domain Eukaryota; kingdom Viridiplantae; phylum Streptophyta; class Magnoliopsida; order Asterales; family Asteraceae; genus Tanacetum; species Tanacetum coccineum. Next base: position 11,320 of record BQNB010154209.1, on the reverse strand, counting down.
ACAAGCATGTTCTCACCCCAAAAATATATGTAAAACCAGTAAAACATGGGGCTATAAACTCACCTTGATCAAAATCCCTTAAAACAATCACATTGTTATAAGATAACTGAGTAAGTATAAGAATTTGTAGACAAGCATGTATCCCCCTCGCGGGTTATAAAGCATTCAAAATATTGAAAAGCGAGGCTATGAAACTCACATTGATTAAAGACCACGATCAATTAATCCAATTAAATCACAACTGAATCTGCAACGATCTCGACCACGACTTTATTTCGGTGTCATCCCACAACTCGACGCACCCCGGCTGATGGACAGCCAAACGCACCCTTGTGCGTGGCTGTTAAGCCAAAGGCACCCATGGGCTGTTTTGACAGCCAAACGCACCCTTGTGCGTTTCTGTCTAAACCAAACGCACCCGGCTGTGAACCAACCAAACCCCCTCTCGGCTGTAACCCCAACCTGGCACAACCCGTGCGGCTGTGAACCCAACCCACGCACCCTAAAGGTGCTTATAACAAAACCCTACGCACCCGAGTGGTGCGGCTGTCACAATCCAAACGCACCCTAACCGGTGCCAAAACCCAACTCACCCCGGCTGTCCCACAGCCCGACCCGACCCGGCTGTCCCACAGCCCGAACCAAACCACCTTGTGGTGGGGGTGGGCTGTCATCGCAAACAAACACCCCCTTGGGTGTTATAATACCAACCAAACACACCCTTCGGGTGTTATTATTAGTCAAACCCGAACAACCCATCGTTTTCAACAAACCACTCGCACCCTACTCGGATATAAAAGCAAACGCACCCTTGTTTCTATACACCCCAACGCACCCTCGAGGTGGCGTGAACCCACAACCCAAAAGAACGCACACTTTATTATTCGGTATAAAAGGTGTCAAGGTCCATTTTTGGTCCAACTCTCGTCTCAGATATATCCAATATCACTTATACATTAATATCAGTCTCGTTTCAATATTTATATCGTATTTTACTTAGACCGCGCAATTTATAATATTTTTCATCACATTATATATATATCGATTAAATGAAACAATTTATATATTTTCGCGTTAACTAAACTCACTTTATTTCGGTGACAACACACTCAAACGCGACGCACCCCGGCTGATGGACAGCCAAACGCACCCTTGTGCGTGGCTGTTAAGCCAAACGCACCCTTGTGCTATTTTGACAGCCAAACGCACCCTTGTGCGTTTCTGTCTAAACCAAACACACCCTTTTGTGTTATAACCCAAACCAACCCTTTTTCCCGGCTGTTTGGCAGCCTACCAAACGCACCCTTGTGGTTGTTAAACTCAACCCGATGCACCCTCCCCTCGTGGCTTTCTTGCTGCCACCCAAACCAAACACGCCCTTGGGGTGGGCTGCCACAGAAAACAACACCCCTTGTGGTTATAACCCTTAACCCGACCCGACAACCCAAACAAACACCTCTTGTAAAATTTACACAGCCAAACGCACCCTGTTTGGCTGTCCCGAAACAACAAACCAACCACGAACAGCGAACCCACAACCCGACAAACAACACCCCCGGCTGTTATAAACCCGAAACAAACACCACCTTGGGGTCGCGTGACAGCCAAACCAAACGGACCTTTGTGGTCTATATCGAAACCAAACGCAACCCTACTCGTGAAAACACCCAAACCCAACACACCCCCGCGGTGGTCTAATAAAACTTGCGCACCCATGGTGCGGTTATACAACCCATCGCAGCATAGCTGCCAAACCACCGAAACAAACACCCTTCGTGGTGTTTAAAATAAACCCAACGCACCTTAATTTGTGAAACAAACAAACACACCCGCGGTGGTGTTTTCTATAAAACTGAGCACACCCTTTTTGGTGTGGTAGAGGCGATGGGGAGATGTTGGCAGTGGCGAGGAGGTGAGGGAGATGGTGTTGTTGCTGTGGCTGCCGGATGGGGAGGGAAGACGGCGCGTGGAGGAGAGTGAGGTATCGGGTTGGATAGATCGGCTCACGAGGAGCATTCTTGGAGTCGCCGGAAAAATCCCGCCGGAAAAGTTTTCCGGCGGCGCGCGTGGATCGCGCGTGGTAGTGGGGATCGGGTATAACTATCGAAGAAGGAAATTTGGAGCTCGCCGTAAAAATCCAGCCCGGAAAAGTTTTTTTCGCGTTGGCCGCGACGGCGGCGGCGGTGGCCGGCCGGTGGCCGGAATGTATGGGAGGGAGAGAGCATTGTGGTCGGCCGGTGGGGGTGTATGAGAGGGGAGGGAGAGAGTATAATATAAAGTGTGTGTGTATTTTTAGATGTAAAATGAGAGAAAAAGTATAAGTTTTATATTTATATAAAACTTTTAAAACTAAATGCAACATGTTTAATAGTTGAGGGACCTAAAATGTAACATTTTTGGTATAGTTTTTATAAAAGCGGTTCGGGACTCATTTGAGTGACTTAACGGATGAATCAACTCTTGAAACTTGCGCCATTGTTTTCCGAATCATTTTTCTGATAAAAATGAGTATTTACTTGATAATGTTTCATAAATATTTTATAACATTTAATAAAATATCTGTTATTCAATTTGTGAACCGGTTACGCTTTGTCCAAAATAAAAATGGATTTTAACACGGATGTTCGCGTTATCAACAAACGCTTTTAATTAAAATGATGGCTAATTTATTTAATATTTTTATTAAATAAATACTGATAAATAAAAACATATTTAATTGTTTTTGTGTGTCCGCGTTGTATATTGTTCGAAAAATGTTTGCGGTGCTGTTTTAGCCCTTTTCGGCTCGTTTCCAGGTCTCGGGCAAAACTTCCAGGTCCTCCGGGCACATAACTGAAGAATAGTTGTCAGGCAATGTTGTTTTACACTCGAACTTGCTTTAGGGTCCGAGCCAGTGAAAACGTGAATTTAGATAAATCGTTCTTATATGCGCCAAGCCAGACCTAAAAGTCAATAGTGGGTAAAATAGTTATCTTAAAATCGAAAATTCTCAGATGTTACAGTTTCCCTCCCCTTAAAGAAATTCCTCGTCCCGAGATTAAATCCTGTGTTATCCGCTCTAGTGTGACTAGGAACATGATCTTAAGTTTTTTACTTAAACCCAGTTGAACATGACGCTGATAACTTTATTACTGCAAAAATTCGGTGTTTTAGACACTTCTCAACCTCACCAAATCTTTTGGCTAGGTTTGTCCAGGATAGTTTAATCCGTCAATATGGGTACTCAAAATATATCATTACAGATCTTAGTGACTGATCAACAAGTTATGTTATAGGGAAAGTCTCATTATATGTGAAAACCTCAGGGAAAAAGTCTGTAGTCGCTGTGAGTATGTTTGTAATAAGTTTCTAAATGTTCCCGAGGACGGCAGTCTCGTTTCTACTCATCTGTAATTTTCGAATTAATCTCACTCAACGTGGCTTATGGGTAAGCTACTCAATTACTGTGGCTGACTTTAATTTGTATCATGACTTAAATTGGTGTACTGTTTGTCTGCAATGAGAGTAATTCAACTGTATAATACTTATTCGAATATGATTATCTTTGTTTGGGTTTCATCACTTAGTGATAAAGTTTGTAACAGATTCTGGGGCCATCCAGGATTAATCCCCAACTACAGACAACCTAACGACGATATTACACAACGGTGATGGGATACAGAGGGTGAGGACCCTCCAAGAAACAATATCCCCATAATAAAGTTCAATAAATGAGAGGAGCTCGCGGAAGAGCTTATGCGATAATCGGCGGATTATGGTACTCAATCGTTAGTTTGAGGACGAATCAACTCCATTAGTTCAATTGTGTAATAAGTCTGTTAGCTCCACTAACAGTTCATGATTGCGAGGATTGGCAACGGCAAGAGTAATAACTCAAGAATGAGATAAGGTAGTTCCAAATGAGGCCTTACGATTCTGTCGAGTGGTTAGTACCGATTCGTGTTTCTAGACCTTTTTCAAACAGATTCTGGCCGATTTTTGAATTAGGTTATATCGTTCATATCGGATACCATTAAGCCACTATTTATATTCATTATTTGCATAAAGAAGAAGACGACCCTATTTATGTAATAATCAATTGGATAAACTTATGGTTCCGGTGATTATAATTTATTTATTTAACTGACAGAGGCGTACCCAATCCTTTCAATAAATCAGATCATAAATACTCCTACTTACATAATTCCCAATGCAATACGCGTACTTCATAATCTACAAGATGTGGATGACATGACGATGCATGGGCTCTAATGAGTATGCTTGATCGAAGTGTTAAAAACTCGCCATTTGGAAGCTGAGATGTAAACGTGTCAGGCCAAGAGTCTATATAGAGTTAAGATAGTTACTGAACGTACTTTGGTTATGAGTAATCCAGGTATAAAAAGTTCTTCGAAGAACCGCAGTCAACATAGCTCTCTTTTATCATATAAAATCCTCCTTATTACAAGTCCGCTATACAGATTTGTATATTGGATTTATACATAATCCCATGTAACCAAATCTTTTAAACGGTCTACGTGTAATACAATATATGTATAAAGCTACGAAGAAAAAATAAACGTCATAGGGACCATTGTTTTAACTTACAATGTCTGAGAAAAAATGAGTACCATATCGTGCTCAACACCACAATGTCCAACAGAAGCAGAAGAGACCATTGTGTAACTCACAATGTCTAAGAAGTAGAATGAGACCATTGTCTAACTCACAATATCTGAGGTATAGATGAGACCATTGTGCAACTCACGCTATGTCCTTAAAAAATTATTCTGATATTTATTATAATAACTTTATATATAATAAGGTACGATCTACGCGGAGAGGAATGCAAGCATGCATATATATATATAATATTTTATTATATGTAGCACAACGTATGCACATAATGCTAGTACGTAAATGATGCAAATAAGCATAAGTAGCGTTGGTTATGCACTTTGAAAATGTTTGTTGATGATGCAATGTTTGGGAAAAAAACGACTATAGTATAGGGTTATAAAAATATGAAACCTAGTTCTATATAGCCAAGTGCTCTGATACTCCAATCTTAACTATACCCCAAAAATACAACATCGCAGGAGGTAATACCACACAATGGGGTGCTACTTCATAATACACAGTGCTAGATACAAGAGAACGACCTCTAAATGTGTCGTTTGTAAAGCAATCTCGTTGATTTAATAAAAATCTTGAATTTAAATACATTTGCTCCATAATTGCATCACATGAAGAAAGCTTCTTGAATTATAGACTCCAATGCACTTCAAGAAAATCCGTAGCATACTAATTTCCCTTGAGAAAACATGCTTAAAAAGGTCAACATAAAGTTGGTGAGTTCATAGGTTTCTGTAAATACAAACGTTAGTTCCAATAAATGTATCTGCCCACTGTATCATTACAGTGGCATATAAAAACGTTTAGTGACTACTGTCTCCCTACAGTATCATAAAATAATTGTGTGACCATTTAAATCCTTAAACGTCATTCCAAAATGTATGTATGATTTTTAGAAATCAAATAGCAATAAAATATGCAAGACCATTTCTATCCCCAAATAGTCCTAAAATGTACGTGTCAAAGTTGGATCACAAATATCCAAAATATGTATTGCCACTTTATTCAAGTGTGTATAAAACCATGATTACCATTACTCTAAGTTCATGAAACTAAGTCGCTAACATAAACAATGGCCATGTGCTTACAACGGATGTCCCCACCTGGACACCCTCAGCACTGAATTACTTGACGTGTGCCTACACCGGATGTCCCCACCTGGACACCCTCAGCATTGAATTACTTGACGTGTGCCTACACCGGATGTCCCCACCTGGACACCCTCAGCATTGAATTACTTGACGTGTGCCTACACCGGATGTCCCCACCTGGACACCCTCAGCATTGAATTACTTGACGTGTGCCTACACCGGATGTCCCCACTTGGACACCCTCAGCATTGAATTACTTGCAACATACAACCGGAGCTAATCCATAAACATAACATATAGTATGTGCTTACGTTTAAAAAGTAAACCAAGTATTGTATCTCCTCGCGAGATATATAAATGAGTATGTAAACCAAACAGGTAATCAACCATGTAAATGCGTTTGTAAACATGTATGCAAACGAGTTGAATAAATGAGTACGTTACGAGTTTAACTCGAAACATCGTAATTGAATCTGTAACAAGTCTCGTTTCTACCCTAAATTGTCATGTAAAACAATTCATTGTATAAATGTATATTCATTTGTTATCGGGGGCCATGAATCACCTTGATGTTGAATGAGAACGATTGATAGGTAGGCATCTAATTCATTTGATGGATGAAAGAATGATGAAGAGAGGCATCACAATGATGCACATTTAAGAACGAAAGACGAACAGCTTTTGTTACTGACGAGAGATGCAGTCTTTAACTTAAAGGTAAGTCCCTCTAGCTAAGGATAATATTGTGTGTTCCCCGGTGGAATTGTTATGTCAAAGCGAGCACGTTGCATAAAGATTATAAGATTTAACGTTGTAATGGTTTGGTGGTTGGTTAAATAATATAGTTTAGAATTATTCCCAAAATTGTGTAATATATATACTTTATAATTATTACTTATGAAAATAACCCTTATATGCTTCTACCGTGAAGTTTATCTCATAAAAACGATCATCCCGAAGGTGTTGATGAAAAATGTATATTATAATCTTGACTAGTATTATATAAGTGGTGTAAATAAATAATTTTAAACCCAATTATTTCTGTCAGCAATTCTAATTGGTAACAGACTTTTGAATAAAAAGCATGACAAATGTCTTAATGTTATAATTAAAATCAACCGGATGTTGTACCGTCATAACCAATTATTATAAAATATTATTTAAGTTTTAATAACTTATATTTCGTTTCTCGACGAGTCGTGCCTCTTAAACAGTTAGTTCTCATTGTATAAACAAAATATAGTTTTCTGTCTCGTTGTAGGTCATTGCATAGTTATATTTTAATATGCTTTTAAAATATAACTTAGTCCATTTTATTGGCTCCTAAAATAATAGTAGCTTTAGTAACACATTACTAAATATAAAAACTTATATAACTTTCGTCATGATTTTCCGTTTATATAACGTTACCCATATTTATATAATCTAATGTTTTTCCATTTCCAATCAACTCGCGTGTTTTCAATATGTACATATATATATTCACGTTATGATATCGAAACTCACAAAATAATAAATATTATATTTATATAACCATTAACCACCCTTTTGTTCCGATTTATACTTTATAAATCTCGTTAAAATTTTATATTCATAAAATTTTAAGATATATTTATTGTTAATTCATTTTAACCAAATAATATATATAATATTTATTTAACCATTTTAAACCACCAATAGGTATTAAACTTTTATATTTATAAAAGTTTTCACTATATATTTATTGATCTTACAATGTATTTATTTACCGATTTGTGTTAACCAAACGCGCCCCTGATTGGTTTTCTGATCACCCAAAATAACCCTCTATGTTGTTAAAAACCCACCAACCAAACGCACCTTACTAGTACCAAATCCAAACCAACAGCCCCATTGCTGTCACTAAACCAACCACACCCTAATTTGTTAATAGACCCAAACAAACACTCCTTAAACCATAAACAAAACCAAACGCCCCTAGTTGATTTCTACACAATTCAAAACGAACCTAGCGTATGTTTAAGAATCAAACCCGATACACACCCAACCACTTGTTACGGCTGGTACCACGACAAACCAAACCCATCGAAAACCAATACCCTTAGCTGATAAACCCAACCCGACAGCCAACCCCGTTGCGGCTGTGAAACCAAAATCCACGCATACCCTAAGGTGCTTATAACAAACCCTACGCACCCGAGTGAGTGCGGCTTGTCACAATCCCAAAGCACCCCTAACGGATGCCAGACCCAATCTCACCCGGTGGTCCCACAAGCTCCGACCGACCCGGATAGTCCCACAGCCAAAACTACACAACCACTCCCTGTTTCCGTTTCAAACAAACCACTCGCACCCTACTAGGATTTATAACAAGCAAACGCACCATTGTTTCTATACACCCCCAGCGCATCTTCGAGGGTGGTGGTGAACCCACAACCCAACGAACGCACACCCCCCCCCCCCTCTCTTGGTGTTTGACAGCAAACACGAAAAACTTTCCATACGTGCTGTTGTTTTCGCACGAACAAATCATTCCTTGTCGGTCGGTATGTAACAAACACAAACGAATACCCCAGTTGCTATGACCACCGAAACAAATGCACCCGAGGTACTGCAAACCAACCAAAACCGCTTCACCCTTGGCAGGTGGTTTTGATCCAAGACACCACGCACCCTTGTACCCGGGCTTGTCAAAAAGCAACACCCATTGGTACCCCTCCTCATGGGGTTATAATACAAACCACCACACGCACCCTCTAGTGGCGGCTGTGGTGGTGGTGTATGATGACGTGAGGGTGGCGGTGTTGGGGCTGCCATGGGGAGGCAGTGGTCGTGGTGATGGTGATGGTGATGACGTGGGTGGGGTGATGGTCATGGGGTGATGATGGTGGAGGTAGTGGTGTCGGTGTGGTGGGCTGGTGGTGGTGAGGAGGCCGCGTGGGTGGCGCGTGACCTAGTGGGTTGCGTAGATCGGGGTGTGGGAAGCACTTTTGGACTTGCCGGAAAAACCCCGCCGGAAAAGTATTCCGCTGGGGAGGCCTAGGAGGTGGTGACGGACGGTCGAGATGGTTGGTGTGCCGTGGCGTGGGGCCGGTCAAATGGGAGAGAGAGAGAGAATTTTAAAAGAGTGTGTGTATTTTTAGATGTAAAATGAGAGAAAAAGTATAAGTTTTATATTTATATAAAACTTTTAAAACTAAGTGCAACATGTTTAATAGTTGAGGGACCTAAAATGTAACATTTTTGGTATAGTTTTGATAAAATAAAAAACGGTTCGAGACTTCATTTGAGTGACTTAACGGATGAATCAATCTCTCGTAGAACTATTGGGCCATTTGTTTTTCGAATCATTTTTCTGATTGAGATGAGTTATTTACTTGATAATGTTTCATAAATATTTTATCACATGTTTAATAAAAATATCTGTTATACAATTCTGTGAACCGGTTGGTTACGCCTTTGTTGCACAAAATAAACAAATGGATTTAACACGGAATGATGCGGTATCAACAACCGCTTTGTAATTAAAATACTTAACGCGGTTTGTAAGCCCATTAGGGTTTCCTTAGTGTATAAAAGGAACCCTACGACATAGTTAGAGATATCAATTTTCACTGCAAACACATATCAATTTATAGTTAGTTATTCTGTAACCTAGGCATAATATTTGCAATCAATATATTCAAGTTTAGTATTCATTGTTCTTCTTAGTATTGCAAGTTAGATTCCGCATAACTTGTAGTATTCACAATCATAGTTTCTCATATAGTTAGTTTGGATTTATCCAAGTTAACTAAGGTTTAACAGGCTAAAGAAGATCCGTTTCTATAACAACCCCATTTTGACAAATATAGCAGCGAAAGCTAATTTGGGGTATTACATCATAGTACAGCAGTCATAATCATAGAAAATGAATAGTAAAGAGACATTTTGGAAATTTTAGTTATCATTCATTTATTCATCAGAGTTTTAAAAAAAGAGAGGTCCCAAAATCTAGAAACATAAAGTTTGATTGATAACAATTTAGCCATCTTCAAGTCCGTGCCACTCCACGCCAAAAGTTGCTCAATTTCCTAAGATAAACATGCTAAAAAGGTCAACATAATGTTTAAGTAAAATTTATAAGTTTATGATAAACAGTTTGAATACAAGTTCAATAGTGGGTTACGTTGTTATACAACCATAAGTGTAATAATTGCATATACAATTATCATGGAAAAATAGTATTATTGCCCTAAGCTTATGATATCAATACGTTAACATGGAAATCACCGTAGTGACATTGGTTGAGGAACAAATTTCCTCATGGAAAGGTAACTTGCAAAGGTTACCCATTAAGTCAAATATAGTGCTATTGGTGCCAAAAGTATAGGCACACCAACGGGAGTCGTCACACCCAGATAGATCTATCCATAATATTTGCGTTCACTCGCAAGTGACTAATGGTTCATGATTAAGAAACATTGGCAGTGGAAGGTACTTAGGCAATAATATATCTGGCATACAGTTGGAAAAACACTTGCATTCATGGTTTAAGCATGTATCCCCCTCGCGGGTTTATAAAGTATTCAAAAGATTTAAAATGCGAGGCTATGAACTCACCTTAACAGGGAAATCTGATTGATGGCAAAAGTATTTGAAATGAAAGTAACGGCCTCGTTACGCAACCTGGGGTAATATGTCAAGTCTTGGTGTGATGGTTTATGTTTCAAAACATCATAAAGTTTAACGTATCACTTTGTTTTACTAACTTATGGAAATATTGTATCACTGTTTGGGCTATCATAATCCAGAGTAGTATCGTTTGAGGAGTCAGGGCACTTTAAATTGTAAACCCAACAAACTCGTCAAAACAAATATTCAAATGGAACCCCTCACATGAAATTCCCTAGTAACGTGATACGATAAGATTTTAAGTTTCTTCAAAAGTTAGTCGATGATAAATTACATTAAATATATAACGTAATTGTTTTATAATGCGTCGATTGATGATTAATAATGATAAATGTGTCAGGTTTTAATAGAATCGAGTTTTATAATATTGATATATATTTTTATAATTTATATTAAAATATTATATTTTATATTTTTAAGTTTGCAAAAATGGCAATATATACCCTTGGTTTATAAATTTTTACCAGTTTAGCCCTTTATATATAAAGTATATATAATTTAAACCTTTAACTTTGAAACTTAGCAAGATAGGGAGTTATAACTTTTGGAAAATGATATTTTTAGCCCCTCTAGTTATAAATTTCAAGAAGTTACAATATATACCCTATGCAAGCTTATTTTAAGGTTCCAAATGATATTTGCAGGTTATAGCTTATTAGAATAAGCAAAAATATGATGTTTTAACGTAACAAAAGTTTAGAAAAAGGATTTGTTAGCTAGAAAATATATTCTGGTCGTTTTTAGGGTTTTAACAAAAACCCATGGGTTTGAGGATTCAAGGCTTTAACAAGAGTTCATATATGATCTTAAGAGTATTATGAACATTCTAAAACAGACTATGAGCTTATTGAACAAGATTTAAGCTTACTTGAGCTAAAAATGGGTTTTTCGGGTTCGTACGCCTAGATATGGATTCAAGACCTTCCTTTTCTTGATTCTTGGCTTGTATTATGATCTTAGGG
>BQNB010154206.1:0-15549 GCA_026074375.1 Tanacetum coccineum | reverse complement strand
TACAACATTTGGAGGTAACTTGTTCGTGCTTAGAAACGATGTGATGAAGACTTGACGAATCTAGCAAATGTGTGTGATCTAACTTATGGTTCTCAATGCTCACATTTGCTATCACTTGGTATGTGTCTCATAGAAGATGAGGATCTTTTTCAAGAGGTTGCGATCTACTTATATTTCACAGATTTATTTATAAGTTTGACGTTACGTGGATAGTACAAGATATAAGACACAAGTTTGGGTTATTCTACTTCTACATCAAGTTCGTTATACTTAGTTTTCTTCATCAGGAAGTAAATGAGAAATCAGGAAGTACGCGATAATCAGAGGGGTCAATATTTATATAATTGACCGATATAAAGTAGATAGTAAGACGCCATAAGATAGATGTAAGAGGGCGAAATCATAGCCAAATGTTAAATACTCATTATTCTTGTAATAGTAGTAAAGATACAAAAGAGAGCTTATAAGGATCAGAGAGCATGCGCGCGTGGATATCGGACAACGGTGAAAGACTCTTAATTTTTTTTCGAAAAACAGTTATAGCCCAGGTTTTGAAAACGAACTAGTTCGCTATAACTTGAGCTCTGATACCAAACTGTAACACCCTCAAAAATCACAATGCAGCGGAATACCACTCGGGGTGCTACTTTATAGCATAAAGTACAAGTTATAGAAAACGACTCTAAGTGAGACATTTTGAAAAGTCAATCATTCGATAATTTTTATAAAATATCAGAGTTACAATAGGTCCCATTTATAATGTAATAGATAACATATTCAAAACATTTGTGGAATAGTACTCAAATTATAAAGCCTTTAAAAAAATATTTGTATCCGCGCGACTCGATCGCTCCCAATGCTCAGCTAACAATATAATAACCTGAGAAAATACATGCAAAAACGTCAACAATAATGTTGGTAAATTCATAGGTTTAAGTAAAAGCAGTATTAAAATAATTCAAGTAATATTTCAGTAAGAAAAGAAGTGTTACAACATTTAAAAGTATTATTTCTAAATCCAAATAGTGATTCAATAAATCAAGAAATATTCAAAAATAGACCACAAGATTTAAGTAATATAGACAAGAGAAACAAATTCACCAAGTCTAGATGAAAACAATATATTACTGCTCTAAGCTCATGACACCGAACCTTAATACGTAATATAATCAAATCAATAATCACAATATATGCCCCAAACAGGAAAAGGGATGCTGCCGAACATCCTATGTATTATTCAAATTTTAAGTGCGTTAATGGTTTTCTAGAAACCACAGCCTAGACGGGGATTATCAGTCCCGATAGATCTATCCATAACACTCGCGTTTACTCAGCCGGTATTTAACTGTTCATGATAAAAAGGGGACTTAATGGCAAAGGGTACTTAGGCAATAATATGATCTGGAATAGCATACAATTGAAAAACACTTGTGTCCAAAGTAAAATAAATAATGTGTTCAAAACTCACGGTTTTCATATATAGGAATTCAATGATCTCAAATAATGTAGTAAACAAATCAAGCTTTAATTAGTTCATAAGAAAACAACCATGTATCACACATGTTTTAGAAGTCATGTAGTAAGCAAGTAAAAGCTTTTATAAAGATAGTCACGTAACGCTTAAGTAGTAAAAATCAATAAGTTTACTTAATAAAACGAGCATGTATTCTCACCCCGAAAACAGTTTATGCGAAATGGTAAAACCTACAATAACAATGACATCATAATTCTAAGTGTTCACGATTTTTCACATGATGTCGAGGATTTCGTTACTCATGACGAAATTGTTGTTGAAGCTTAAAAAGTTGATAAAGTTAAGTCTGATTCCGAGTTTGTAAATGATTTGTTAAAATATTTTTCAAAACCACCAACACAGAATCCTAAAGGTACTCAATCACCCAAAGTTGGGGAGGGTGATGTGTCAAGCACAACCACTCCTTACCCCGCAGCTTTAGGAAAATCAGCATATGCAAGATTAGCTAAAAAAGGTCCTCATTATAAGGATATGTGGGTGACTTTCTATAACAACCCGTAATTTTATAGTATTTCATCAATGTAATATCTACTTATTATATAATATATCACTTTTTCACGGGGAAATTTTTGCTTTAATCTCTTATTATGCAACGTAACTTGCATAACTAAAGTTAATGAGCTCTCGCAAATGACCTATGCCTATTTCTATCTATGTTTACATCATGTAAACATCATAATATGTCAAGTCAATAATCTATTATCCTCTATAACATATACGTTATCTATTTAACATAGTTTTCTCGACGATAATACCAAATAAGCTTAAACCGTTATAGAATACCTCTAAACCCTAATTCCATGAGAAGTTAACATCTAAAGTGAATGTATAAGCTACTAAAGCATATATACAAGTAAAATAACATCTCTTTTGAATATACTTTCCTTTTAAAATAAGGTACAAGTCCTTTAATGCATAATGTATAAGTCATTAATGCATGATATCCAAAATAGTCGTTTTAACTCCATTTTCCTAAGAAATCCTATACAATCTATCAAATACAAGTTACAAGCAAGTCATGCATTTCATTTACATTCTATATTCATCTTCATATCAAAAGATTTCAAGAAATTAAACCAAGAAACCCTAAACCGAGCTATTGTCTAACTCGAGACCCGTTTATTGATTTTTATCCGTTCTAAACCTCAACCATTATTCAAATAAGTTATAAATACATAATTTATAACTTTACAACACATATTTCATCATTTCATTTCAAATTTCCATGAATTAAATCCAAGAAACCCTATTCGAACCCTAAATTGAACTTTTGATCCGTTTACTCGTTTCCACCCATTTTAAACCCGAACCACCTATCAAATATTGTTAATAACTCTTAAAGCAAATCTTGCAAACATATATCTATTATTATATCACAAGTATATATGAAAATCAAACTCAAAAATCCTAAATGAACCCTAGCGAACCCGCGACCCCATTTCTTGCAAACTAACCCATTTTGAAGCTACTCTTTGCAACCAAGCACCTTATGACTCACCTACTTGCTTCCTTAAGTAGCTTACAAGCTGCTCTACCACCATTCCTTAGTCCTAGGATGAGCCACATCTCCTCCCTTGCTCCTTAAGTCTTGTCGCGTCCAAAACCACCACAAACCAACCTCCACATCACCTCTCTACCACCCTAGACCCTCCATATCACCCTTGTAGACTCCCTAACTCAGCTACACCAGGATCATGACACGTCACCTCTTTTTCCTTGGCCTCTAAGGCTCGCATAAGTATATTAAAGGATCGAACCCTTCACATTTACTCACATCATCTTTTCTTCATCCATAAACTTCTATGACAGCTAAGAACTAATCAATGGAGCCCTAAGAAGATCCAAGATCAGTAATCAAGAGAAGTGTTGAAGCTTTGAAGCCCGAAGATCAAAAACCTAGGCGTACTTGAAGCCTTAAAGCCCAAAGAAGAAAAACCTAGGCGTATGAAGCATTTCTACCCATTTCGACCCGTTTCCTCCATTGTTGATCTTTCAAAGCTCAAACCCATGTTCTATGATCTTCATACATGCTCCTACACTCTTATAATGTTCTTAAGATCCCGAATATACTCTTGTGAAGTTTAAAACTCAAAACCATGCGTTTATCTCTTTTGATCCAAACCGTGCACCCGCAACCCCTAATTTTGTGTTTTTCTTAATCAATCGGTTATAACGGTTAAATGATTTATAAATATTTCTATTAAGTTAAACTAATTTAGTATAACCACTTTATCAAGTATTGAAGGAATTTGAATTAAAAACCTACGCGTTTTTGTTTTAAAACCCTAATTCGACCCGTTATGATTTCTAGCTTAACAAATCGTTATTTTAAACTTTCGTTGCGTTAAATCTTCATATTTTAGCTTATATTAATAAGCTATAACCTGCAAATGTCTTTTGGAATGTTAAAATAAGCTTGCATGACAATTCGGACTTATTTTGTAAACATTATCCATGCAAGGGGTATATATCGTAACTTTCTAAACTTTAACGTAACGGGCTGAAAATGAATGTCATTTTATCAAATTTAAGAACTAAGGGGTCTATTATTGTCACTTCCAAAATAAAAGGGTTTACTTGTAACATCTTTAACTAGAAGGACCAAACTTGTAAAGAAAAATCCAAGGGTATAAAAAAAGTTTTGCCATTATTTCATCTTAGGGTCTGAAAATGGACATTTTTGAAAAAGTGTAAAAATGTGTTAAAACCTTATAAGACATAAATTTAATTAACGCTTGACGTGCTTATTATTTCCAGTCATCAAACAAAACTCTAAAACCAATTATATCATATCACAATACTAGGGAGCTTCATATTAAGGGGTTTCATCTTGATATACGTTCAGGACTGATTGTTGGGTGTTACAATTTAAAGTGCCCTCCTCCTCAAACGTTATTGAATGACCTCTCGAAAATATGATGGCCCGAACAGTGATACAATAATTCCAAACTCTCCAATCAAACTCAATGAACAATATTAAACTATTAAAACCAAAGTTCTAGAGACACTCTTCCTAAGACTTGACATATTTACTTCAGTTGCATGACATACTGTTTATTATCATTTACTAATCAACCTTCGTGTAAAGATCGTGATAAAGTCGTCACTTTCATTTGGCATATTTTATTACAACTCCTTATCCGGTGAATTCATAACCTCGGCGCAATATACTTATAAATGTTTTATAAACCCGCGAGGGGATACATGCTTGTTACAAACTCTTTTACATACTCGTTTATCTTATAACAATGTGATTACTTTTCAAAGACTTAGTGACGTTCATAACCTCGCCTTTACTTATTTACATGTTTTATAAACCCGCGAGGGGGATACATGCTTGTTTATAAACTCTTTTACCTACTCGTTTATCTTATAACAATGTGATTACTTTTCAAAGACTTAGTGAAGTTCATAACCTCGCCTTTACTTATTTACATGTTTTATAAACCCACGAGGGGGATACATGCTTGTTACAAACTCTTTTACATACTCGTTTATCTTATAACAATTTGAATTACTATTTCAAGACTTATTGCAGTTCATACCTCGCACTCAATCTCTACTGTTTCATAAACCCCTCGGAGGGGATACATAACAGCTTAAACTATGAATTTTGAACAACATGATTATTTTACCATAAATGCAAGTGTTTTTCCAACTGTATGCTATCCAGATATATTATTGCCTAAGTAGCTTCCAGTGCCATTATTTCCATATCATGAACCATTAATTGCTTACGAGTGAGCGCGAATGTTGTGAATAGATCTATTGGGGGTGACGACTCCCGTTTGTATACCCATTCATAGGGTAGCCAAACGCACTATATTTGACCTAATGGGTAACCTTGGCAAGTTACCTTTTCCACGGGGACATATGTCCCTAACCAATATAACTTCTGATCGTCCCTGATAAACGTATTGGTGTCCATCAAAGGCGTTAAGATGGCTATAATACTGTTACCATTTTTCCCATGATAATTGTATTCGTTGCAATTATGTTACCAAAACCGGTGTATAACAACATAACCCACATTACCATTAAACAGTGCATTCAACTGTTCTCCCCATGAAATACTATTTCCATAAATGTTTTTCCAGATAATAGGAATTCGTTGCAATATTTTTTTTTTTATTTACCAAATTTAAACCCGGGTGTAAACAACGTAACCCCTTTACCATTAAACATGCATCACTGTTTCTCAATGATAATACTGTTTCCATAATAATTATCCCTGCAATCAAATATTTCCATTATTATAACCTGCTAGTCCAACTATTACATTCAAAAACCTATGATTTTCAACTCAACCTTTGTGTTGACCCTTTTTATACATGTTATTTTAGAGGTAATTGAGCAACCAATGGCACGGAGTGGCATGGACTTAAAGATGGCTAAAAGCTTGTAATCATTCACATTTTATGTTTCTAGATTTTAGGACCTACCTTTGTAAAACTCTGATTTTAATGAATGATAATGATCATTTAAAAACGACCTCTTTGAGATCGTTTTCTCTGATTAGTGACTGTTGTTACTATTGATTAATACCACCAGAAAGCTTCTGCTGCTATATTATCAAAATGGGGGTGTTACAATCTATATCTATGTTTATATCATATAAACATCCTAATATGTCAAGTCCTACTTAAGACATCATGTATACCAAGTACATTATCCATTTAAAAACGTACCATTTACAACGCTATAATCAAAACGGACTTTAAAGTTCAACGTTTACCTCTAAACCCTAATTATATGTCTGTATACATAAAAACAATGTACATATTCAAGAGCATGTGTACAAGTATAAATACATAACATTTGAAATATAAACTCCCTCCAAGTCAATATACAAGTCCTTAAAAGCACAATGTACAAGTCATTAAGCATGACATCCAAAATAGCCGTTTTACCTCTGTTTTCCTAACGAATCTTGTACAAACTATTAAGTACAATGTACAAGCAAGCAATGCTCAAATTTTAAACAACATTCCCCTCCATATCAATCACTTGAACATGTTTTGAAACTCAAAACCCTAAACCAAACCAAGGAACCCTAAAACCGAGCTAGTTTCCAACCCCTGACCCATTTCTTCATTTTTACCCATCTTAAACCAAAACCATTAATCAATTAAGTTGTAAATACTTAATATACAAAATTACATTTCATAATCCATACCTTATTACTGCAAGTGTATACGAAATTTAAACCAAACCCAACCCGAGCTAGTTTTGAACCCGATACTTTCCTTCCCCCTTTTTACCCCATGTTAAATTCCAACCAAGAACCAATCTCCTCGATAACTAAGCTACTTCAACTATAAGCAGCTTTATAAGCACCTAAAATCCATTTCTTGGTCACCAAGTGGCCACAACCTGTCCTTTCCCTTTTTTTTTGCCCCCTTTTTCTAGCCGAACAAAACGACACAAACAAACTAAAAACCTTCCACCTTATTTAAGCTACTATCCTAGACCTTCATAGCTCACAACACTTATCCTATAGCATCCCTTAGTCAGCTCTTAACCTTATCCATCAAGAAAACTTGGGCACAAAGTCTCCTTGGGCCCTATATAAGCCGAACTCCACACCACCATTCAAATCATTCCCCACAACTCCTTTCTTACCCTAAAATGGAATTCTAACACTTCCATAGCAGCAATAGAAGATCAAGAGAAGTCCCTAACCTCAGAATAGAAGCCAAGAAGCAAGAAAAACCAAGCCATTGAAGCCTCCAGAGTTGGTATTCAAGGCGGACGAAGCTAAAATCCCCATTCGACCCCACTTTTGAACCCATAAGCCAAATAGTTCCAAAAGCCACATTATGTTTCCATACCACGATCCTTCAAGCTCAAACCCAGGTTTCTTATGATCCATTCCTGCTCCTACACTCATATTATATCCATATGATCATGCATGAACTCATGTTTAAGCCTTTTTAATAAAATTCTATGCGTTTTTATCATTTGATCCAAAACCGAAACTCAAAACCCTAATTCTATGCGTTTTTATCATCTATCCTAACTAATGTTAATATAACCACTTTGTTAAGTCTTGATGGAATTTGAATCAAAAACCTACGCGTTTTCGTTTTAAAACCCTAAAATGACCCGTTTTGATTTCTAGCTTAACGAATTGTTATTTTAAACTTTCGTTATGTTAAACCTTCATATTTTAGCTTATATGCAAATTACTTTTCATATTGAAAAATATCACTATTATGGATTTTGGACTAAAAACGATACATTTTTCATGCATAAGGGTATATATCGTAACTTTATGAAACTTATAACTAAAAGGACTGAAAATGTCATTTTATCAAAGTTATAACTATAGGGGTCTATTATGTCACTTTCCAAAGTACAAGGTTTACTTTGTACATCTTTTAAACTAGAAGGACCAAACTTGTAAAGATAAAAACTCCAAGGGTATATTTTGCCATTTTTTATTCTTAAGGGTCTAAAATGTAACATTTTGAAAAAGTGTAAAAATATGTTTAAAACCTTATAAGATATAACTTTAATTAACGCTTGACGTGCTTATCATTTCCAGTTATTGAGCAAAACGCTTAAAACCGATTATATTATAACCATTATATAATTCATCATCGATGTACTTTTAATCCTATCCCGAAGCTATATCGTACCCCAATACTAGGGAGCTTCATATTAAGGGGTTTCATCTTGGTATTACGTTCTGACTGAGTTGTTGGGTTTACGATTTAAAGTGCCCTTGCTCCTCAAACGTTTACTGAATGACTTCTGAAATATGGTGGCCTGAACGGTGATACAATAATTCCAAAATCTTCCTAAGACTTGACACATTTACTCAGGTTGTCTGACGTGGCTGTTTACTATCATTTTACTATATCAACCTTCCCTGTTAAGATTGTGATAAGGTCATCAGCTTTCATTTTGGAATATTTATTATAACTACCTAGCAGGTGAAGTTCATAACCTTGCTTTTACTTATTTACATGCTTTATAAACTTGCGAGGGGGATACATGCTTAAACTATGAATTTTGAACAACATGATTATTTTACCATGAATGCAAGTGTTTTTCCATCTGTATGCTATCCAGATATATTATTGCCTAAGTAGCTTCCAGTGCCATTATTTCCATATCATGAACCATTAATTGCTTATGAGTGAGGGTGAATATTGTGAATAGATCTATTGGGGGTGACGACTCCCGTTTGTATACCCATTCATAGGGTAGCCAAACGCACGATATTTTACCTAATGGGTAACCTTGGGAAGTTACCTTTTCCATGGGGACATAGCTCCCCAACCAATGTTACTACGGTGATTTTCCCTGTTAACGTATTGGTGTTATGAGCTTGGATGCAATAATAGAGGTGAGATCCTCAAAAAACAAGGGCAAAAAAAAAACAAATGAATTAATCCTAACCACTCATTTTTTCATCATCCACTTTCCCACCTTTTTTTTAAAACTCAAAATACAATAATGAACACTAAGTAATACTGCGTTCCTATAATTAATTGTGCTTGTACAATTATTACACTATGACTTGTATTCAAATTGTTTAACATAAACCTATGAATTTCACTCAACCTTTGTGTTGACTTTTTAGCCTGTTTATCTCAGGTAATTGAGCAACTTATGGCACCGAGTGGCACGAACTTGAAGATGGCTAAATTGTTATCATTCAAACTTTATATTTCTAGATTTTGGGACCTCTCTTTTGTAAAAACTCTAATGAACAATGAATGAGAACTAATTTTCAAAAATGTCCCTCTTGTGAATTCGTTTTCTATCTATTACTAATTGTACCTTGAATTAATACCCCAGATTAGCTTCCGCTGCTATATGTAAAAATAGGGGTGCTACAGATTGGTATCAGAGCCATGTTATAGAGAACAAGGTTAAAACCATAACTATAACTACTTTTTTCTATCCAAGAAAGTCCTCCGTCCAGCTACATCTTCTGGAAGGTATGTAAAAGTACATAACTATTATACTATTATATAAATAACTTATATTATTTACTACTGGGTTGTTAACAGAGTGATGTCTTCTTCCAACCATCCTACTTCCGATATTGAGGATGCTTTTTCCTCTAACTTTCCGAACTACACTCCAACTTCACCGGACTATTTCCCAGCCTCATCGAGAAACATCTTCTCCGATTTCCTTCAAATAAGTTATCTAAGTAAAATTTTGGCCTAACTAGCCATCTCACCTTTCAACGATAATCCATATATTAAAAGCATATAAGCTAAAAAACAACCTATCCCACCACAAGTTTCTATTGATCCACCGCCTGTTTTGCCTCCATCTCTAATATTTCCACTATCACCAATGCTTAATTCCCAAAATTTCTTTCCCCCCCCCAAAGAGATTCCACCACCTAAAGACACTAAGACTCCTGTTGAATCACCATTCCAGTATCTCCATCTTCATCAGTAAGATCTTCATCACCGGTTAGGTCAACTACACCACCACCAAACTATCCCTTGGTAAGTTATCTAAATGGTCGCGGTATGAAACCACTGGGAAATGAACCAGTCCCCGAGGAATCTAATAAGTCAAATGCTTGTTTGAATATTTCATCTCTGAATATCTTAAATTCCAAAATTTTCTGTTATATCCTGCAATGTAATACGAAAGGATGTGTATTACTTTGTTAGAACTTGTATCAAAATAAGAATCTCTACAATATGTCAAATAATTTCAATACCACTATGTATGAAAAATTTGACAATAACTTGTGATATCATTCTTATTCGATGCTATCTTATGTTGATAGATGCCTCCCAAAAGGACGTCAACATCTGAAGCACCAGCCATGACTCAGGCTGCCATCAGGAAACTAGTTGCTAACAGTGTTGCCGCAGCACTGGAAGCACAAGCTGCAACGATGGCAAGTACAAACAATCCCAAATCTAGACTAAGAATGTAAAACCTAAAAATCTCAACAAGTATAAAATTACCAAAATACCCCTAATGCAAGAAAAGTACATAAAAGCATGAATAAATTTCATTTTTAATTCTAGAAATTATAAAAATGCAACATATGACAATTATGAAATTTATGTAAGATTAAGATACCTTATATTTTGTAAGAAAAATAATTAATATTTATGTACATATATAGTTAAGCCGAATTATTAATATTTATTTGTTTATACATTAAAATTTAATCAAATAAATTAGGATAATGATAAAATATATATTGGCAATTTTAAAATCTGATTTAGTCTTTTTGAAAGCCCAAAAATTCGGCCAAATACTTTATTTATTATCCTTTATGCATTTCTTTTTATTAAATCCTAAAAACAAAAACACACCGAAACCCTAAAAACAAAAAGTGGCGGCATCCAAAATTTTTCAAGGGCTAGGACTATTTTTCTAAGGTGTTTTGGAGATCAAAGAAGGTGGGAAAAATAGTGGGAAGATCGTGGATTGCTTGGTTCGATCGTGGTAATTGTTTTGGTTCGAATAAACACAACCGGGTATTATAAATTCATCAAACCATCAAGGATCATCAAGGGTATTTTTTGTATCTCAATTTTCATCATTCTAATTCATAATATACATAGGAAAAATATCCATGCATGTTATATTGATCGTATGAATTAAAACAAATTAGAAACCCTAATTTCGAAATAATTATGAAATCGGAAAAATAAGGTTTGTACACTTGATTTTATATTTTTCTAAGGTTGTATATATCATATTTAACTCAGATAAATTGTTGGAAAAATTTAGGAGAGATTCGAAATAATTATTTGGGATTTATCTTGTTTGCCGAATTATGAATAAAAGGGAAAAAGGAAAGAAAAAGGGTTTAAATAAATTAGGGTTAGGGTTTTGCTAATTTTTCTAGGTTCATTTAATGCTAATGATTGGGTAATAATTGTGTTTGTGGTTGGGAAAAATCAAATTAGGGTTTTGTGGATTTATTTAATTAGCCGATTTGGATTTTAAAGTATAAGGGGGTGATTTGTAATTTCTGAAACTATGACGAGGTCTATTTTAAACATGTTATTATACTTATTATATTCTGTATAAAATAAGTTGGGGGGTATAAAATGTCATATTGATATTATTCTTAGATTAAAATGGTTAATTATATATAATAAGTAATTAGAAATTAATTAATTAAAATAGAGGGACTGAAATTGTAAATTCTAAAAAGTGGAAGGTTTGGTCAGTATTTAATGTATAAAGTATGAATTTGTCATATTTGAATCTATAAGGACTTGTTTTGTAATTATGGATAATTAAAGATATTGTTTAAATAATTAATAAACAAAAAGGGCTAAATATGTAAATTGTTGGACTTGAAGATGAACTAAACCTGTTATCATTACGAAATTTTATGTTTTTAGATTGGGACCTGCCTTTGTAAAACTCTGATTTTTAAATGAAATGATAACGTATCCTTTTAAAAAACGTTCTTTTAAGACGTTTTCTATGCTTGTTTCTGTGATAGTTTTTGTCTGTTTTTGGTCATTTAAGCTCGTTTTTAGAGGTAAAAGATATGTGTAATTAAGCACTTATCAGTATTCTATACGAAGAGGTTCGATAACAACTGGCGGTCCTTCTGGTGGAGGAGGACGCTGCTCACGGGACTGAGATCGAGTGCGCATGCACAAAATGGAAATAAAAAAGAAGTTACACTAATTAATTTTTTTTTTTTTTTGATTTTTGGATTTAAAATATATTCACAATCTATTTTAAACGGACAAGAGATAGACAACTTAAGCCAAATAATCGATCTTACTTCACGGTAGCTCTCAGAATGAAAAACGCACAGGTGAGCGGAGGAGTAGGAATAGCGCGAAGCTTATTTCTCCTTTTGGGTCGTAGTTCCTAGGAACAACCCTCCTTAAACTCACTTTATAGTTTGTTAATCAGAATGAGGTGAGCCGTATATCGTAAGTGACACAGAAGGCAAGTTTTAAATCTTTGGTTCGATTGGGAACTCAGCAGTTCACCGGAACTTATTATGATAATACCTCAGTTGAGAATATTATATTTTGGTATTTTACCAATTAGTGATTTTTAATTTTTATGGACAATTTTTTTATTTTTTGATTTTTTTGGTTTTTTAATTTTTTTTTTTTTATATGATATGTACTAATAAAAAGAAAAGAAAAATATTTTTGTGTTTTTTAATATGATATATTAATAATAAGATAAGTTCAGATCAAAGTCGGATAGAAATCGTAGCAAATGCCTCCCCGGCAGCGGCGCCAAAAATTGGTTCGTTGGTGGTATATATATATATATAACAACTCAAATGCAGATCTCAACCAAATGCCCTTGACCAAGGCAAACAGGGTCAAAATCTATGTCCCAACGAGGCTGCAATTGAAATTTATCCTGGTTTGATGAGAAATTGAATGATAGAGAAACTGATATGATTAAAACTAAAGTTAATTAAATAAAACCTAATTTAATCTACGGGAAACAAGTATAGGAAATAGGGATCTTAAAAACTACGGGAAACAAAATTAGTTATAGGGAAATCCTAAAATTAAATCTAAATTAAATACGGGGAACAGAATCAGGTATCGGGAACCCTAAATACTAAAAATTAAGAAAATAAATGCTAAATTAAATTAAAAATCAAAATTAAATCCTAATTAACTTAATTTGAAAAATAAAGAAAACTAGAATAAAAACGGAGGTCGTTTGAATGTAAAACGAAAAGAAACGGTAAAACTTACCCGGTAAAAACGGGTCTAAAACTGAAATTTAAGAAAAATAAGGCCTATACTAATTTTTATATTTTTCCTAGACACTAAATGACAAAAGAAAATTTTATAAAAAAGAAAAATATTTTTTTATTAATTTTTGGATTTTTTATGAATTTTTAAAGATTAAAAACTAATTAAAACTAAGTAAATAGAAAAAGACAAAAAATAAAAGTTATAAAAATTCTGAAAAAATAAAATAAAATAAAGAAAAAGTTAACAATTCTAAAAATATAAAAATGCCCAAATTTTACTGTTTTAAATAAAAGTAATTAAACTAATTAGATTTAAACCTAAATTAATTATTTAATTAACTAAAAGTCTAATGGCTGTTAAACTAGAGGACTAACAGTGTAAAGCAACAAGGACAAACGGGGTAACAGGCTAACTAACCACAGGGACTAACACTGTTAACTAGAAAAGAGAAAGTTACACAAACAGTCCCTGAGAAGGACCCCGATTACAAGTTAAGTCCAAAGTGCTTATTAGCAAAAAGCTAAAGAAGCAAAGTTGTAAAGGGGACTTAGGAGAACATTTTTCATAAAAGGAGTATAAGCTGAAAGACTCACAATAAGCCAGAAAAGTGACTTTTTGGACTGCAAAAGCTAAATAAGCTTAACAGCTTATTTAGCTTTTCTTTTTGGGATTTAAGCTACAAAATAAGCTAGAAAGCTAGGGGGATAAGTCACTAGGCTAAGGGTGTCCTAAATAAGCTAAGGTCACTAAGAATAAGCCCTAAAATAAGCTGGAAGTGATTTGAGCTTATGAGACAGTTTTAGAAAGAAAACAGAAAAAAGTGGACTTTAAGCCCTAAATAAGCTAACCTAAAGGGGGAGTTAAGCTACAAGATTGTGGGGAATTAAAGAACTACCTATAAGCTACAAAGAAAAGCAAAAAGATCCTAAGGCTTATAATCAAATAAGCTAGAAAAAGTGGGCTGCAAATGGTGTCTAGCACCAGGGGAGGTGCAAGGCAGTGGCTAGGGAGGCTTTTTGAGCTTATTGCAATAAGCTCAAATGAACTTTTTAGTTAAAACTAAGTACAAACAGAATTAAAGGGGTCTCCAATGAGCTTATATTCAAAAGATGAGCTAATGAGGTCAACTTAAACTTGCTGAATAATGGGCTGGAAAATGGCTATTCTCAAAAAATTGCATACAAACTCTTTGACTTATGCTTGGTCAAAAGAAAAGGGACAGAACATGGAAGTTTTAAAATGACTAGAAACAACCAAAATGAGCACAAGAGGGTGTGCTTAAGCTGCTTAAACAGCTTAAGCTTTTTAACACAATGTGGCTTAATAGCTTTTTGGCAGAATATCAAGGGATCTCAAAAACTTATTTTTTTATTAAAAACTTAGATTAACTTGGCCTAAATAAGCCCACACACTCAGCCAAAGATGGCTGAGTGTGTTTGACCCATGGTTAACCCCAAATGACCCATTTTGACAGCAATGCCAAACACCCCTTTAATTATATAAAAATCGATTTTCTACTAATTTTAGTTAAGGGAATGGTGAGAAAGGTTGTTACAAGTGGTGTTTAACAAGTTTAACATATTCTTAAACAATTTTAAACAGAATTAAAGAACTTATATGAGACTTGGATTTTTGACAAATGCAATAACACAACAAACTCTTGATTTTTTTTATTAAAGCTGAAAGTAGTACAACATAAACTTAAGAATAAACTGAGTATAATATTTTAAAGCATACTGAATTAAAATTAAACTAAGGAAAGTAAAAAACAGGGGTGTTGTCTTCGGCTTGGCTTCTTTCTTTTTATAGAGGTCTTGGTTTGTGCTAGCTGTGTTTGTAGGAAGACCCTCATCCAATCCTAGCCCTTGGATGGCTTTGTCTTCATCTTAGCCATTGAAGGGGATCGGGTTATGTGATTGTTGAACTGGAAAGGGGTGATAAGGGTCAATAGGCTGTGGGAAGTGGTAGGGTGAGCTGTGGGTGTGTACTGGAGAGGTGGTTTGGCCATAAAACCGTGGGAAATGGTGGTATGGATTTTGGCGGGTACGGTTTGTTGGTTGCAGGATTTTAAAAGAAAAGATTGAAGATGATGCAAGTTAAGTCCCTCAACTTTCTTCTCTTGCCATTTCATTTTAAGCCGAAAACAGTTATAACATAGTTTGGGAAATGTCACTTTTGGTCCTTGTCGTTTTATAACTAAAAGAAATAAAAGGATTTGGTTATTGGGCTTTTTCAAGCCCAATAAGGTGTGGTTTGGGTTTTAGGGTTTGTAATGGCTGAGATTGGCTGTAACTGGGCTAGGATTGGGCCTTCAAA
>BQNB010154205.1:0-15549 GCA_026074375.1 Tanacetum coccineum | reverse complement strand
GTCGTTCTTTATGCTTTGTACTTGAGATGCGCAATCAAGTCACGCCTCCGAACACGTGTTCCGTCCAGGCCCCGTCTGGGGGTGTGACAATTTTGCATACAAGAAACACATAACAAAGTTTACGCTTTAGAAGCGTTTGCAACATCAACATCAATTACATTCTCTTTGTTTGAGATAACATTTTCAGATGTATTATCTGTTTGCTTATTTTTCCTAACATAAACTACTACTTTCTTTGCTAGCTTCTTAGAGTTAGCTAAGACACTATTCTTGACATGTGAATCTCTATTCATCGGTCTTCTAACACTAGATGCGGCATTCATTCTTGTAGAAGATAAATTATGCTTAGCCTTGTTTGTTTGTGATTCATAAGTTGTGGCAACTTTGTACATTCCAGGTGCTATGACACAATTAATTCGTCCATTTCCGTTTGAGTTTGAGACCGTGTCTTTTTGATTGAATTAAAAAGCTTTTGATATTCTAATTTGACATTGTCACGTTCTTTTATCAAAGATTGCACCGTAAAATCCAAAGACACGTTCTCATCTTAGAGGTTGAGAACCATTTGTCTTGTCAAACTTAGTATTTACAGACTTACTATTCGGCATTTTGCAAGTCTAGTTTTTAATTCAGATATAGTAAACAACAGATTCTGATTCTCAGCACGAATAGCACCATATGCATATGTTTTCTCAGAGGGACATAGCTATTAATTTCCATTTCCGTTTGAGTTTGAGACAATGTCTTTTTGATTGAATTAAAAAGCTTTTGATATTCTAATTTGACATTGTCACGTTCTTTTATCAAAGATTGCACCGTAAAATCCAAAGACACGTTCTCATCTTCAAGTTTCTCCATTTTTGAAATCCAAATAATCAAGAGGATTTGTGTTTTTATTCTTAAAACTTGAATCCCATTTATGTTTTTCTTTTTCGTGTTGTAACTTTAATTCAAAATCAACACTTTGCTTTTCACACATTTAAACATATTTTTCAAGAATTTTTATTCTTACTTGCAAACCCTCTCGAATCTTGATGGATTTCTTTTTAAGTTGTTCAATTTCAGCATGGAGTGAATTGTACGCATTCATGATTTAACAACACACTTAATTCAACTTTATGTTTGAGAGATACTTCCAAAAGTTGATCTTTCAAAAAATCATGTTGCTTCTCTAGTTCACAAAGTTCACTTTCTGTAGACTCAAAAACATTTTTCATCTCTTTTATATCCCTCTGAAAAAGTGTCTTAAAGAATTCAAAATAGAAAAACCTTCGACTTGTTAAGAATTGGTTTAACTTGATCTTGACAAAAATCATTGATTTGTATCTCTGCTGGTGATGTGTAAAAAATGATTGCTCTTTTACAGTTCTGTTGTATTATCATATACAGCGTTTCAAAAACAAACGTTTATCTTGTCTAATTCTTTGATCAAAGGTGAGGTAGTTAATGAGTCTTGAGTATTATGATTGACTCACTTGGCATATTTTGGATAACACGAATCGTAACCGAGAATAGAAAAAGATGGAAAATATTTTTGCTCGATAGAAAGCTCTTTTTGAGGAACAAAATCTTTATAAAGCGCATTTAATTTTTTGTAGTTAATTGTCCAGCAATTTTATTTATTTGCAACAGCAATTGGATCATTCATTTTTTTGTCATTTTTGTTAACTTTTGAAAGCATCCTCAAGGGTGTCCTCAGAATCTCTAATATTCAAAGAAATTTCTAAATTACCTAAACTAGATGCAACATATAACTTTGGACACTTTGAAATTGCTTGCTTGAGTGTATAAGGATTCGATTACCCCAAACCATGTTTTAATTGTTGGTCATACACAGACAATGGTTTTGGTCCAAGCATAAACATTCCTTGTAACGAATTGCCAAGTTTCAAAAACAGATCAACATTCTTTTTCAGTTTGGCCTCAAGATCTAGAATAGTATCATGATAATTATCCTCTTTTTCACTCATTTGCCTTTTTTAAACTTCAATAAGTCTTTTGTGATTCCTCATTTTTTCGTTTGTAATTTTTGACATCTAAATCTAATTTATCTAGTTGTTTTTCGAGATCTCGAATGATATCTCGATCATGAACTAATTAAGACTGAGCTTGTTTATTATAACGTTTTGCCCGTTCATCAGCCTTAAGAAATTCATTGAGATAATTATTATCCTTGTTAATACCTTCTAAATTCCGAACCCGTTCCTTATACATCTCAATCTGACTAGTCAAATGCATGTTTTGTGTTTGGACTTGTTTAGCAAATATTTGTTGTTTTTCAGCTTCCTGATATGCATTTCTAGCAAGATTTTCTACTGCACGTAAATCAAGAACATGTGTATCTTTGTCAACACTGCCACTATTAACATTCCCCTTAAATGAATCAAATTTAATATTGCTATTAATATGATCATCACCAATGGTACTGTTACTAATTTTAGTAATGAGTTGGATACATTGGTTTATTATTCTCATCGATGTATGAAGATTGTACCTCACTTATAAATGCAGACTCATAGCTTGGCCCATCATCAAAAGTATGATCAGCTGGTTGAATTATGGCCATTAAGCATATGTTTGCACTGAGTTCTTTAATTTCTTCCATCCTTGATGCGTCAGCAAAGAGAAAATCATTCTGCTCATCAGTAAGAAATACGCCAGCTTCATCCTGTTTTTCCAGCAACATTTGTTCCATGAAATACTTCGAGTCACGAACCCTTGGCTTTGTACAATTCCTAGCATAATGTCCTTTTCCACTGTAGTTGTAGCATTGAACAGTTAAAGTATTGCCTGAAGATAGAGTTCGAAGAGTCCTTTGAACATTTCCAGTCTCTTTTGGAGCATTCATTCCCTCAACAACTTCCTCTTGAACATAAGCTTGTCTGCCTAATCTTCTAGTTTTTGCCAGAGTTCCTACTTTGAATATTCACCCTGTCTCCTTGAATGATTGCTTGATTTCTGGTGTTGGATGAAGCACGAAGATGATTATTTATTGGATTAGAGAAATTTTGAGTAATGGCTTTTGGAAGTAGCAACATCGCAGAGACTAGAGGATCTTCAAAATTGTTGTGAACATCATCCTGCTGGTACTCATCATCATAATCAACCACAGACGTAGGATGTGTCACATAATAAGATGATGTGTTTCTGGAAGATGAACCCTTGTGTGCACTAGAGCCAAAGGTTCCTGAAAGACTGTATCCTAACTTCTTTGCTCTTGATGCTTAACCAGTTATCAAAGCATCCACAGAATTATAAATGTCATTTGGAATAGAAAGAAGAATCAGATTCATGAGCTCCATCTTAGCATCATAGTGCAATAACACATCTCCTTGTAAATCCTCAGCAGTTTGCAATTTCGGAACTATCGAATTGTTAGGAATGAACATTTCAAACTTATAATGACCTTCATCAAGCGCTTTGTTAAGCCACTTCTGGTTTTCCCTTTTTCGATTTATATAGCGTCTAAATCTACTAGCCTACGGTATATAACTACCCCTTTCAAGCATGGGAAACCTAGTCTCAGAACCGGCATCAGCAAGGAATTGTTGATATGTTTTGGATGTTGACATTTCTTATGATTCAAAGATTGGATCATTGTAGACGAAAATGAGTGATATTTGTGAGAAGATTTCCAAACTCGGTAACAATTGTGAGACTTCGGACAACACTTTCTCGGATAACAAGTAGTCTGAAACTCGGTACACTTCTCGAACAGAACTAAACTCGAAAAAAAGACTAACAAACTCGGTATTCCTAAAACGTATTAAACTCGAAAATACCCTTAATCCTAAAATCGATTATAGCAATCTCGATAGAACCGAGTTTTGAAAAATTAGTTGACTATGAATTAACAATGACCACAAACTCGATAAAACCGAAATTTATAATGACTGAATAATCGAAAACACATATAACGTCAAATTCAATAGAACCGAATTTGACTTCCGAGTTTTAGAAATTGAAGAATTTGTTTTCAAAATCCCAATTCACGATAAAACCGTGAAATTGTGGTTTTAACACTTTGTAAGCGTATTCCCGAGAGTAAATTCACTAAGTCCTTATTCACACTTTTTGATAAAACCGAAAATGTGTGAAAACTTATAAAACTCGATCTTCAACCGAGTTTATCAATAATCTCCTAATATACGATTTTCGATAGAACCGAAAATGCGTATATATCTATTACAATACTTTTCTATCGAGAAACTAAGAGTAATAAGCAAAAACTATCAGAAAAACGATCCGAGAATACAAAAATCACTTCCGAGAATGCTGAAATACTTCCGAGAATGGTAGAATAGTACTGAAAATGAAAACTCCACAAAACTACGTCACGTCAAATCCAGTAGAATACTCGATTACGTCCAAAAACTCAAAATAACTGCCAAATCACAACTCGAAAGCTCAAGAATCTCAACCGAATCCACCGAATATCATCTTGAGGTTCTCGGACGTGTATTAGCTCACAAATCGAATCACTCTAATCCTCTAATGGCGTATGATACCACTTGTTAGGTCTTGTTTATCTTGAATCATACATAATCAACCATGGAAGCTTAGAGAGAATAGTAGAGGAGGGCAAGTATTCAAATTTCAAATGTTATTAATGGAGGGAAAAGGGAAAATGTTTATTACAAAAGCATCACCCTCTAATGATGATTAGAGGGGTATTTATAGGAGAAGGAATGAGCCTTCCCTTCCTTTATTTTTCACTTCTAGTCCCTAATCTTTGGTAATTATGCTATTTCTTTCTTTTAGCATAATATACCTTATTACAAGCTACTTTATACTAAACATAATAAAGACTATTAACTAAATATAACTAAACCACATAATCGACACTTTTTATGAACCTAACAATCGCCTGTGCTCTTTTCCACGGATCAATACGACATAATAAAGTGCGCTTTCATTAATCCAGACCCTGGGTGCGCATGCGGAGGTTGCTGAGGTGAGTGGTTCTCACTCTCTACCATCCTTCCACATTCCGCATAATCCCACCCAAGTAAAACACACCCTATAGCATTTATGAAATCAATAACCATGATCCTGGCCTATGGTCGGCTTATGAGCATAGTTTAGAAGCATAAATGATTGCGTTGGCTCCCGCTGGAATTTTGGGTTACAAAAAACCAGCCCAATTGTTTTTATTATTACTGATAATATCTCATATATCACATACAATACACCATAGTTTTCTAGAAAACATAAACACTTATTACTTGATGAAAATGTGGCTTTGTGAAACTGCGCCTGTAGAGGTTACTGAGGTGAGCGATTCTCAGTCTCTGTCATCCTTCCAATTTCTGAAAAGTTGAAAGATCATTAACATTTGAAAATAAGAATGAAAATATAAATGTGATATTGCACAATCACCATGGTTGCAACCACAATCCAGTTGTGGCTACCTCACCAAGATACAGGCATCGGGAAATCAATCGCAAACCATAAATACGCAAATAATCCCTACCATAGCTGCTATACCAAACCTAAGAAATTAGGGTTTTCGATCAATTTTTCAACATCAGAAATTGAATGCCTGTTCCCCTAATTTTTGCACATAAACAATCAATCAGGCCATCTTTAAAACCTCTACAAGATTTTTGTGATTATTATTATGAAGTATAATCTTATATCAATCAATCAGGCCATCTTTAAAAATTAAAAAAAACAAATCCAAGATAATATAAAGATTGATTAGTACCTGACCCATTTCGCCAACAACCAATTCTGGTTTGATCTCAAGCACTTGACACCGCAACCAAAACCACTAGCCAAACCAACTACTCTGGAACAACTGGCCAACACCACCGAAACGATGTAAATTGGTGGTAGTAACGGCACATGTTGTCGGCAGTGGTGGCGGCAAAATTAGATTGGTGCGTGTGTTTTAGGTTTTAAAGAAAGAGATAAATGAAACTGAAGATGATTGGAGTGAATATCGGTATTTCAATACTCCAGCCAAGATATGCGATTGACAGCCATATCATTTATGGTGCAAGCTTTCAAGCTTTCAACATTACCAAAGATAGATTCAATTTATAAGGAGTAGAGATTAAAATTGAAAGGGTTACCCAAATTAGCATTCAACATTTTTGAGAATCAATCAAATGAATGCCATGGAGTAGACTTTCTGCCGAATAATCAATCAAATGAATGCCATGGAGTAGACTTTCCACAATTCAGCAGATTTCCATTTGAGAATTCCACTTTTCACTTTCCATAGTATTGAGAATTTCACTTTTCACATTTCACTTTTCTTGAATATCCTTTATAGAGTAGTATAGATTATGTGGTTATAACATTTCTCGTGTGAAAAAAGACTACAGAATAGCACTTTTAGGCATTAGCAATTAGTTGGCAAAAAGATATAACATTACTAGTAAATAAAACTTTCAAATGACACTAATATACATTATAAGTTAGATATTAATTTTTAATAAAAACAGTTATATATATATTATATTTCGGGTCCCGATAACCCGATAAGAGTGTTTTGAGCAGGCTACTAGTGTTTGGATTTCGGTTTTAACCACTACTACCTTCTTCTTCACTATTAGAAGTTGGATATTAATTACGACCATAAACGAATCAGATGAATGACGGAGCCTGCTCATGTTCAATCTTTTAATATTAGTGGGACAGGTAAACGAATACGATAGCTTAAACGAACAAATTTTCTTGTTCATGTTCATTTATTATGAAATAATAGACACTAAACGAACATAAACGAACGAACATTAATAAACATAAAATTTACAAAAATATACACAATATTGTTTTTTATAGGTATTGTTTTGTTTAAGTAAAACAATTTTAAAACTATATAATAAAAAGATACAATAGACGGGCATAAACAGATATATGATCATAAACGAACGAATAATTGGACGTTCATGAACATAAATGAACGTACAAGACCTTTGTTCATGTTCATTCATTTAACTAAACGAACGGAAAATGTTGTTCGCGTTCGTTCATTTAATAAATAAACGAACATAAACAAACTTTTCATCGAACTGTTCATGAAATGTTTAATGAACGTTCAATTCGTTTACAACCCTAATATTAATGTTACATAGCAAAAAGAATTTATATCGGTAAACACTTATGATATTATGTGACCCAAACTCATTTATATCGGTAATTACATGAACGTTCAATTCGTTTACAACCCTAATATTAATGTTACATAGCAAAAAGAATTTATATCGGTAAACACTTATGATATTATGTGACCCAAACTCATTAATTACATGTCAGTGTCGGGCTGATATCAACACTTGGATAAGCCCATATAACAAACAAACATTCTCAGACCACAAATTGCTTAGGAAGACCTCTCATGCCGCGCCTATAAACGCACAGACAACTGTCACCAAATGGTTAGAAAACACTACCGAACACGTGACAATACGAGACGCGACGTGGAGCCAATATGTTACGTACAAATCGTACCAACCTAAAGATAGAGCGACACATGTTATCCTTATTTGCCCATGAGATGATCAACAACAAATGACCTGTCTATAGTGGTTGATCTTCGACATGAGGGTCATCTCAAAACCCTAGATACCCCTCTATAAATAGCAAGGCCGGCTATAGAGGTGTGCAACACATGCACTAGTACAGGGCCACCTTCAAAATAGGGCTACGGAAAATTAAAATCTTTTGCTATATATATGTGTGTATTATTTACTTATTTATCATTATCTTATGAGAGATTGAGTATGATCAAGTACTATGTATATATATAAGTGAATGTGATAATTTACTTTTTATGGTCCAATAAGTTAGCCCAACTTGCATTGTTAATATATATATATATTGAAAACGTGTATTATTAGTAAAACGACTTAGCAGTTCGAAGAATTTTAGATATTTTGTTGCGGCAATATGTTCTTAGTTTTTACAATCGATCGCAAGATTTGCCATTAATCGGTAATGTTTCAAACTTGTTATTTTGACATTTTATTAAGTTTTTTCCTTTTTAAAGTATAACCTTCTAATTTTTTATGTTTCAAGTTTAATTGTTAATTGTTTAACTACTTAGATTAGGTATTTACTTCTTTTGATCTAACACAAACATAAAGTACGTAATGTTAGATGTTATGTTTTAGTATTATGCCCTCCGTAATAAAAGGTATTAGTTGTTATTGTTTTGATGTGTTTTAAAAATCAAAATGGATTAGCACTAATAGTTATTGAAAATGACATGTTAGAATAGAGAGTATTAACTATGATGATCTAATCAACAACTTTGCTTCTAAGAATGCTAGAAGAATCACACTATTCAAATAGTTCATTTTCATGCTTTTAACTCGGATAAACGTGTTTTTTAGTATCATTGTTTTATTGTTTTTGGAACCTTAGTAATACTTCTTACGTATTATCAATGGATACTTTTACTTATACTTTTTACTTCTGGTATTTTGTGGGGCTTTCGTGTAGTCATGACATAGGGCCATCAAAATTCACGAAAAGGCTTGATAAATAAAACACACGTACAAGAGGTCGTTCTCTCTATTTTTTCATACACTTATTAACACACAGTGAATACACACTTAGATTCTTTTTATGTGTTACCCCAACTTTGATTTTTAATTATAATTAGGTCCTTGTTGTTCTACGTAGGAAATCAATCAATATAATCATCTGGATCCATTTATAATCGTGTTTACACCTCTCACGTAAACATTGTATAATGTGTTTCGTGTAAAAAAAGAAAAAAATATATAAATAGATGGTTAAAACAAAATACAGTGATAAATGAAATAATAAAATTATACTAACGTTAACCAAACATTTGGTTCCACCTTTTTAAAGCGTCTCTTTACTTCACTCTCAAATTATGCGACAAATTACAAAAACTACTTTGAACTTTTAGCTATTTACGACTTTATTTATATAACAAACTTTATTTATCTAATATGTCACAAATATATACCGATTCATTCATAAAAACATATACGGCTGAAAAGATGTTTGAATTGCGAACAAAACGAGCAAAATATTGCAAGCCTTCTGACATACAAACGTTTTTATAAAAAAATGTTGAAACCCCCCCCCCCCCCCCCCAAAGCAAATGAGAAGGGTTGTTGTGCGTTTTTAATTAATTTTTGTGGAGTTGTTTTTGGTTGTGAGTGCGGTCCCCTCACTACGAGCATTTGGTCAGCGTTTGGTCTTAAAGAAAGAAAGCCGAGTGACGGCAAAAGGAAGAATATTGGAAACCTCGTTGTTGCCGACACACCTTCACCATTTTGGCCATAACTAGAGCATACGAACTCCGTTTGACTTGATTCAACAACCCACGCGGCGGCAAAAGGAAGATCTACAACTTTCATTTTGACAACTTTTTCCACTAGAAAAAAGGAGCCGCCCGACAGGGGCATTTTGCCTGCCAGGCTGGATGAAAATACCACTCGACGTTGAGGAACCGCCCGACATGCAAAGTAGCCACCCGACTAGATGCAAAAACAACAAAGAGCCTCCTAACATTAAAAGGAGCCACCCGGCTTGATGAAACTAACCTCCCCAAGTTTCATTAATACATCAATTTAAGTGCCATTAAGCCTTGAGTCTGATCATGCCTCCATATTAACTTATATTACAGCTATATTGATGACACTTTGTGCTCAAGTTTTATGCTTGGTGGCCAAGGGTACTTTCTACTATATATATGAGTGCCTAGGCTTAGTTTTCAATAGGAAAACTTCCCCTTCACCTATAAGGACGAATTTTTGATGATGTGTCATTTAATACACTTTTCAGGGTCATTTAACCCCCCTCCCCCCCAAATCATGCAAATATGCCCAGATTATGTGCTTAATCATTTGTTTTCATATTTTTAGCACTTGGATGACATTTGGAGGAAATACACATGATTTCGGGATCAATTGGTAGAAGAAAAGGACGAGAACTACGGACTCTACACCATTTATCTTGAAGAATTATGCATACAGAGCGTGGAGACGGCATCACGATTACTAAGCGACGACGTCAGGATATTCAAAGTAACAACGTCATGGATTTGGCGACGGCGTCACGACGTAGCCGACTTAAAGTGGCTCTAGAAGATTCTACGTGGCGGACGGCTGTCACGTTTTACAACACGACGCCGTCCGAGTGATTTTCCCTATATATGCAACAACTATTTTAGGGTTTAAGTGTGTATACTTCTTGGGAGCGAACCCTTAACTTTTTATATTCGGTTTTGGCAGCTTTTTAGGCCGTCTTTAGGCCTCAAAACCCTATTGTAAGCCAGTCTTTAATCCATGTTTTAATCAAGTAAAGTTCTAACATCCTCAACTGCATGATCTAATCAAGCAAAGTTCATTTATCCTTTATCACTTAATATGTCTAT
The DNA here is from genome assembly GCA_026074375.1 of Tanacetum coccineum. Classification (NCBI taxonomy): domain Eukaryota; kingdom Viridiplantae; phylum Streptophyta; class Magnoliopsida; order Asterales; family Asteraceae; genus Tanacetum; species Tanacetum coccineum. Next base: position 5,183 of record BQNB010154205.1, on the reverse strand, counting down.
GTGTTTTGTGATAGATTGGCTAGATCTATTAGTATTTACTTATGATTGCATGAAACTTAGTATGTAAATCCTTATTGTGTTGCTTCTTGTGATGGATGTGCGCGTTAGGATTTAGAAAACTAGCCATAAGATATTAAATTGGCATAGACGTCTAGGGAAACACGAGTGTGTAGAAAGGATACCATCGGTAACAGTCTTCATACTACCTTACCCCTAATATGGTTGATCCCTCTTAAGTGTTTTAAATGCATGTAATGTACTCTTAGGGGCATTGTAATAGTCTTCATACTACCTTACTTGTGCGTTGTCTTAACAGAATATTACATAGATGGCGGGTTCGTGTAATTCGTTCATGGCTCAGAAAATACTTACACAGATCATCACGAGTGTGACAAAGCAACATAATTTAGAGAAACGTAATAAGGAGTAATGCATGATTAAGTAAATACGTTCGTTTATCATAAAGGTTATCACCAAAGTAGTTTAGATATTATTTAGTTTAATTAGTTAAAAACCAAACCAACCTCTCAAAACCATGATTCTACCTACTTTCATAAAATATAAAAATTACAAAAGAATCTTCTCTCAACCCTGTAGACCTTTGTTAGATTCTGTTCAAGCCTTCCCAACCTATTCCCCTAGAGAACAATAACAACCCCCGAGTCTTGCCTATACTACACTGCAACGATTAGGTGCACTACCTAAGGAGTTGTAAAACTCTTTGCGAGTTTACAAGACCCGCATCACAATAGTGATAATGCTTGTACATATAAATTTTTGCAAAAGTTGAGTGTTTAAAAGGCTGTTTGGATCTGCTGCTATTTTTGCCTAAGTGAATTGATAGGTTTTAGAGTTCTCCATGTTTTGATTCTCTGGAGTATAGTAAAGCCTTTGATGTTTCTTTTAAAAGTTCATTTCACCAGGATGGCCTTGTATCTTGATCATTCTTTTCATCTGGTTCTATATCTGGTAGTGCAGTTTAGGCTGGCCTTGAGAGGGGTCTTAATTGCCTATTATATATAGTTCTCATTTGTTTAGGATGTATCATAAGGTAGGTTCCTTTAGTGAGTAGGGTAAATAGACTTGGTGTGACAGTGTAAGTTGGAAAGAATAGAGAGCAATGAAAGATGATGCTTCTTGGTCTTTCCATTGCATTGCTAGGAGGATATGGTGGATTGCTCTAACAAGGGTGTGTGTTCCCTGGCTGATGATGCCTAGCTCTCTTTGCCTTTGTTTTACTTATAGTGAGGTTGTAACTACTATATTAGTTCAGGGTAAATGGCTAGGAAATATAGTCAGTTGGGTATAGCCCTTTGTTTTGAGTGTCAGGGTGCTATAGGCTTCATAATGAGGCCTGTAAAAGGAGTCTATGGATGATTGCTGAGTGATTCATAGTGAATTTTATCCAGGAAATGTAGTTATGAGCCTATGGTAGGTGAATTGGTGAACTATGGAATTCAGAGAAGCTGCTTAGTTACATCAGAGATAATTCTGATATGTCAGAGTTATGTGTATTGGTATTCGATATGTGTTAGTATGGATTTTTTGTTGTTTTGCTTATTAGTATAATTTAGCTGTATCAAATGAGTTTTGGGCATGTCCAAGCTCTTCTCTTTTTATGATTGTAACAATTGGTTTTGATTAATATATGTTCATCTTTTCAACAAAAAAATATACAATTAACTAAATTTGTAGCTATATCCCGAGAATTAACTAAAATTTTCTTGTTTTTCGTAATCAAATTTAGTTAATTATATATTTGTGAATACTAAAAAAAGTATTTACTAATTATTTATTACAAATATTTTTTTAGTATTTACAAATATATAATTAACTAAATTTGTAGCTACAAATTTAGTTAATTAAATTTAGTTAATTATATATTTGTAAATACTAAAAAAGTGTTAACTTTATAATAATATAATTACTAAATTTGTAGCTATAGTCCGAGTTACATAGTTTTAATTATTTATTTATTTAATTATAATAATTTTTAGCATCAAGAAAAATTTTAAAGCTTAAAAAATGTTATATTTATATTATGAAAGAGTTTAATGTTTTTTTGTATTTAATCGCTAGGTGGTACCCTGCCGCCTAGCTAGCGTCTAGCGATTTTTGCAACCTTGTCTTAAAGCATAAGACTGATCCAGAAGATTTGACCTATGATCCTTGCGAAGTCTGTCATAAGGCTAAGCAGAATAAAGAGTTACTTCCTCTTAGTGATCATAAAACTAGAGAGTTGGGTCAACTTGTTCATCTTGATGTTTGAGGTCATTATAAAGTTAAAAGTAGATAAGGTTTCAAATATTTTCTCACCATTGTAAATGAATTTAGCAAGGTTGTTTGGGTGTCTATGTTAATAGGCAAAGATGAAGTTTTTTCAAATATAATTATGTTTTTCAATTTGATTAAAAATCAATTTGGTAAAGTTGTTAAAATGTTTGGAAGTGATAATGGTAATGAATTTGTGAATAAACGATTTAATAAATTATGTGAATCAAATGGAATCATAAATCACACATCTTGTGCCTATACCTCTTAACAAAATGGGATTGTTGAGAAGAAGCATAAACATTTCCTTAATGTTGTTAGGGCTTTGGGGGGTATAAACATGTGGGCAGAATTAGTTCTAACTACTGTATATCTAATTAACAAGTTACCATTTGTTGTCCTTTATAGAAAAAGTCCATATGAGTTAATATACAATGTAGAACACAATCTCTTTCATTTAAGGTCTTTTGGTTATATATGTTTTGCAACTATTTTAACAATTCTGAAAAGTTTTCTTCAAGATCTACAAAATTAGTTTTTATATTATATTCTTTCGATAAAAAGGGTATAAAATAGATAGAAAAATGGATAAGTATTGTTAAACTCAGAGGAAGGAGTGTTTGGGAAGTGGAGAATTAGCATAATGATAGTTGGATATGGAAAAGCCTTCTTGACCTCAGAAGTGGGGTAAGGGAAAACATGATATATAAAATAGGCAATGGTAAAAAGGCTTCAATTTGGCATGATAGGTAGAGTGATAAGCCATCTATGGATTCAATTGTGAGTAGAAGAGATATCTACTCTGCTGGTTTTGCCAATAATGACACTATTTATAGTTGTATTAAGGAAAACCAGTGGATATGGCCTAAGGAATGGCACCTGAAATACCCAATCCTTAATCAAATTCATGTTCCCAGAATTAATAATGAAGTTGAGGATAAGCTGGTTTAGAGAACTAAAAATAGGAATCTTAAAGCATTTTTATGTAATCAAGCCTAGAAGGATATTAGAATTCTAAATGGCCATGTTCAATGGTGGAAGGTCATCCGGTTCTCTTAAGATATTCCTGGTCAAGCTTTTGTCTTATGGATGGCTATAAAGAAAAAACTGGTGACTCAGGACAAGCTAGCTCTATAGTACCCTGGAAAAGTTTAGAAGTGTCCCCTATGTTTGCTTACTACAGATTCTCACAAGCATCTATTTTTTGAGTGTGATTACTCAAAGGATGTTTGGAGTAAAGCTTAAACAATGATGAATATAAAGGATTTGTTGAACATGGATAGCTGTATTCTAAGTTTATCAAACAAGCCTTGCACTAATAGTATATGGAGCATAGTGAGAAGATTGACCATTGCAAGCACTGTCTATCACATTTGGCAAGAAAGGAACTCAAGAGTATTTCAAATGAAAAACAGGAATCCTGAAGTCCTTTACCAAATTATTCTGGATAGTGTCAAATGCAGACTTTTATCTCTAAAAGTTAAAAACTCCAATGCAGTCAAAGCTGTAGAGGAGTTATGGAAGATCACATTATACAAGACTTAATAATCTGACAGCTGGTTCTGGTATGGGGCTTGAAACACCCTTATGTATATTAAATGTTCAGAGGCATAAAGAGCTTGTCTGCAAGGAATTTCCTGAGTCCAGTTTGTGCAATATCTGCCAAATTGAGACTATAGCTAATCATTACAATGGATGGCCTTGTAGCTTGGACTTTAATTGGCTTCCTTTTCCTTATTGACCCTTTGGATCTTTCAGTAGGCCTTGGAAGGTACTGATGGGTCTAATTGGTTTTATTTGGAAGTTGGCCTTTTATTGTCCATAAGGTAGGTTTCCCATTGTGAAGGGTAAATGATTAGGGTGGGCAGTACCTGATATTTGGAATAGAGAGTGGTGTAAGATGACACTCCGTGGTCCAAATAATGTACTGCCAAAGGAGGTTAGGGTGGAATATCTTGGTTAGGGTGTGTGTTCCCTGGCTAGTGATGCCTATTCCTCTGTGTTTCTTTGATCTTTTTAGTGAGAATGTTGCTGCTAAATTGATCTATGAGGCATAAGAATGGGAAATGTAGCTAGTTGGGTATAGACTCTTTCCTTAAGATGTCAGGAGCTATAACCTGCATAATGATGCCTACATCAAGCCTCCATTTTTATTGTGGGTGCTGGTTGAATGATTATGTAAGGTCTTGATGTTAGGAAATGTAGTTATGAGGTTATGGTTTTGGTAAAAAGGTGAATTTGGATATGGGAATGTCTGTAAGTTCTTCACACACTATTTGGATTAAGCATCAGAGTTGTATTCAGTTTTATCAAAGATCCTGGCATGGTGCCTGCATCCATTTTTAGCTGTATCTGAAATAGTTCTACTGTGTTGTTGTATTTTGTTTTTGGTATAGCTGAAGTATAGAAGGTATAGGACATGTCTATACCTTCTTCTCTATCTTTGATGTAATTGTTTTTGGTTAATATATATTCACCTTTCACCAAAAAAGGGTATAAAATGTACAATTTAGATTCTAAACAGGTTATGTTTAGCGGAGACGTAAAATTTCATGAAACATATTATCTTTTTAAAAATCTTGGAATTAAATAATATAAACATTTTAATTTTTTCTTTAATCAAAGATCTAATGAACCCTTTGATGATGAGAGAGATGGTGGTAATAAGGATGATGGCATAAATTCATCATTTGAGGATAATGTAGAATCTGGTGATAATCTTGCATTAGCAGAGAGTTTTACAGACCTTTATGCTTCTACTAGTGAAGAAAATGTTTAATCTCCTACTACTTCTAGTATTGTATAGAACATTGATAAATTTGGAAGTATAAATGTATAAGGTAACTCGAGTGAAGATGATGCAACTTATGAGGATGTAAATTATGATTTTGAGGGTGGAGATTTTATAAATT
>BQNB010154204.1:0-15549 GCA_026074375.1 Tanacetum coccineum | reverse complement strand
GGAGTTGTCATGATGAATGATTAAAGAATTATGAAGTGATAAAGTGATTGAAGGATCTTAAGTGTTATGAAGTGTTGATTGGGTTGTGGTTTTAAATGAATTAACGTTCACGGGATTTTACAAGTCTATGATTAAACCGAGAAATAGAATTCTTTCGCGGGATTTTACTAAATCAAGAAGAAACCGTGAATGAATAATTTTTGTTGTTAAAGTTTGTTGATTAATTGTCCTTGTAGTCCGAATTAAAGTCCAAAGTCCTCGTATTTAGTCCATGAAGTTTGTTTGTCTTGATGTGATGTTTTGATTAAACGGTGATTAATATATATTCCTAAATTCGGTCAAATACCACCTAATTCGGGAAATTAGGGTTTCAAAACATGGGTTTTCAATGGACAAAACGCAATGACTTTAGTCAAAACGCAACTATCTTTGAACAAAACGCAGTCACTTTTCTTAAGCAAAACGCAACGTCTTCTATGATCAAAACGCAGTGACTTCGAGCAAAACGCAGTGTCTTCTAGCAAAACGCAATGTTCTTTGAGCAAAACGCAGTCTGTCTTGGACACAAAACGCAATGTATAGAAAAATTGGGCAGAGTAACGTTTAGTCAAAACGCAATGATGGTCTTCGATGAGCAAAACGCAACCTGTGGAGACAAAACGCAAAAAAAAAAAATCAAATCGCAGTTACTTGAGAACCAAAACGCAGCAACTTGAGAACCAAAACGCAACGACTTGAGAACAAAAACGCAGCGTCTTCAATCAAAACGCAATGGCCTTATGCAAAACGCAATGAGTTTTAAGCCAAAACGCAATGTCTTCCAATCAAAACGCAACCAGTACAAATGTCACTTTCAAGTACGGTACTTGTTTGTCTCTATACTCAAAACGCAACCAAGAATTTTGTCAAAACGCAATGACGAAAAACTTTAAACTAGCTCGATTTCACCCAATAATCCACGAACTAAGCTATAGAACTACGAAGATAGATGTAAGAACTTGTTCTAGCCACGAAAGTACAAAGATTTAACAACTTAACCACGAAAATATAAATCAAACCATGGTTTTTTCTTGTTTTTCTAGTTCGAACCAAAAAAATAAAAAGAAAAAGCCACGAAATTTGTTATTTAATCCACAAATCAAACACTAAACACCCGAGGCTCTGATACCAAATGTCGGTTACCCTATATCACTTCACTTCATTATCATGTTGCTCGAATACAAGTAGAAAAGAGAAGGAAATTATGAGAATTGTAGAGAGAGAAACTAGAGAGAGAATGAGAGTTGGATGATTAACTTGCAAAATGAAATTCTTACAAAATGAACCAACACCATTTTCCTTGATGGAAAATGGTATATATACCCTACACAACTACATGGGGCGTGTGGGCTTTTACTTGGGCCGGGCTCGGGATTGACTTGGGCTTTAGCCCGATACACATACAATATTAGCTTACATTTACGAGCCCGTTTACCCTTCTAGCCTATTACAACGTATAATTAATTAAGTGACCGAGACCTAATATAATGAACGAACTTCCTTGTTCGACTCAATATTTTTGAGGCTAACACCCGTTATTAAAGTTAGGTTTAATTGTCTCTTAATTTGCTCGCTATTAGGATTTTAGAAAACAAATCTTCTTCGAACCAATTCAAGTCATTGTTCAAATAACAAACGAGGTCTTAATTTCATAAGTATTTAGGAAAATGACCCGGTAATCACTTACCGGCTTCTTACGTAGAATATTTTCGTGTGATTTCTCTTACTACCTTTGTCCTCAAGGGTAGTTTAAGAATTTCATTATCGTTATATTATTATACGTGTACTAAACTATTAAATCCATGCTTCACTTGAAGTCCTAAAAAGAAAGTGAGTTCACCCATGGAGCTCATTTGGAATCTTTTGTGCATACAGTCTTCAAACTCTGTACACATAGACTTCTTTGTAGAGCCAAAAATAATGTCATCCACATACACTTGGACTAACATAATGTCACTCTTATTCTTCTTGATAAACAATGTTTTGTCTATGGTACCTCTCCTAAAACCATTTTCCATCAGAAAAGAAGAAAGTGTCTCATACCAAGCTCTAGGGGCTTGATGAAGACCATAAAGAGCTTTGATCACCTTATAGACTTTGTTTGGATGAGCAGGATCAACAAAGCCTGGAGGTTGATGGACATACACCTCCTCTTCAATAGTGCCATAGAGAAATGCACTTTTAACATCCATTTGGTAGACAGTAAATCCCATGTATGATGCAAAGGCTAAAAATAACCTGATTGCCTCTATCCTGGCAACAGGTGCAAAAACCTCATCATAATCTATTCCTTCCTCCTGTCTAAACCCTTGTGCTACAAGCCTGGCTTTGTTTTTCACAACAATACTTCTCTCATCCCTTTTATTCTTGAAGACCCACTTTGTGCCAATTGCCTTTTTCCCAGATGGCAAATCAACAAGTATCCAAACCTTCTGTAATTTGAACTGCAGCAATTCCTCTTGCATTGCTTCAACCCAGCTTTCATCTTGTAAGGCTTGTGATATATTCTTGGGTTCTTCTTGGGAGAGAAAGCATGCTAACAAACAGTTCTGATGATCTTTGTGATTAGTTCTATTCTGTTTGGAGATGTAGCTCACCAATGCTTGTTGTGCTGAAGAAGCCTTTTGAATCTTTCCTCTTGTTTGAACTGCTGACTTAGGATCTCCTAGAATTTGATCTTTTGGATGATCCTTATGAATTCTGAGTGTGGGAATAGGACTGACATTAATGGTGTCATCCATATTGTTGAAATCAGCCACTGCACCCACATTCTCATCATCATAGGCTCCATTGAATATGCCATCATTTGAAAATGCATCAGAATCATCTTCTAAATCAGGCATATTTGGATCAATGGGTAAATCAGCATTAGGGAGAGTAGATGCATCAATAGGTATTTTTCCTCCAAGATAGACAAATGATGATTCACCAGCATTTGCACCTGTGGGAGTACTAGCAGCACTAACATATGGCGTGGTAGCAGTACTAACAGATGACCTACCAGTACTAAGTTTGTTAATACTAGTAGTTTGAGCTGCCCTCTTTTGAGATGTAATGCTCCTATTTTCTTCTTCAAAAGCTTGTCTTGTGGCATCATCCAGAGCTTTAGCAACCACTTCTTGAGCAATCATCTTCTCAAGTTCATCATGCAAGACTTGTTCATCTTCTGTCATCTGATGTTGTCCTTCCTTATTAGCAACATCTTTTGAATCTTGTACATCATTATCTTTAGGAGAACTTTCAGAAGGTTTTTCATGTGCAGCTAGAGCAACATCTTCTACTGGAATCCTTATCCTATGAGGTTGTAGTGGAAGCAGTATGTATTCCTGAGTAGGTCCTTTATCTTTTCCTGATGAACCTGCAACATAAGAATCTTGTGTACCTGCATCCACATTAACCTGATTTTCAACACTAACAGGAATATAGTTCATTGAATTGGTGAGAAAATCAAGATCAAACATCCAATTAGGAATAGTTCCTGCCACATTTGGTTGATCTTCAAGAAAATCAATGTGCAGATTCTCTTCTACCCTTTTGGTCCTTTTGTTGTATACTCTAAAGACTTTACTAGTGGTAGAGTATCTAAGCAAATAACCTTCATCAGATTTCCCATCAAATTTGCCCAAGGAATCTAAGGTGTTTAAAATGGTCAGGGGCACCAATAAGGTTCATAAAACTAATACTAGGTGAGTTTACCTATTATTAGTTCATAGGTTTCTTATTTTGAGCTGACTTGGTCATAATACCCTATTCAGTACTTAGCAGGCAGTATTTACTTGCCTCTGGCCCAAAAATGGATAGGTAAAATGGGAGTTGTGATACATAGTTCTGTGCCTCAATTAGGGTCCTGTTTTTCCTGTTCCAAACACCATTCTGGCTGTGGAGTTCTAGCCGCACTAAACTCCCTTTTTTCCTTTTCTAGCACAGAATTCATTCATAGCATGGTTCTTAAACTCTGTCCCATTATCACATCTAATGATTTTAACATTATGATTCAATTGGTTTTCTAAGCCTATGATAAGATTACAAAGGATTTTAGATGTTTCATCCTTGGGTTCTAAGGAAAATACCCAACTATATCTGCTGAATCATCAGTCATAAAAATCAAAAAAAACACCAAAACAGTACTTTTTTGTTAATACTTTCTACATGACAAGTCAAATAGTCATATAAGTAATTCTGGGGCTTTCATGTGATTACTTTCTAACTCGGTTACAGGAGGGGCCTTATGTTGCTTACCTTCTTGCAGGCAAAATAAGTTGTGGTCATTTATAAAAAACTTTGAAGGAAAACCATCACTAGGTGACCTTTAACAAGTTTGTTTCTATTATCTGAAAAAAAAAAAAAACTTACATGACCTAATCTCATGTGCCATAATTTAGACTCATCTGCTGTTGCATTTGCATATAAACAAGTTATACCTCCAGAGGGAACAATATTCATTAAGTTCAAGCTGTACACATCATCCTTTCTAGGAGCTCTAAGTACACCTTGACTTTCATCAAGAAGCTTAAAGCTAGGAGACAGGATAAGGCATTCAAACTTAGTAAAAAGGATACTATTTTTCTTGTCACACATTTGTAAGACAGAGAAAAGGTTAAACTTAAGTTCATCTACAAAATAAACATCATTAAAGTCTAAATTAGCAGTCTGATTTTACGTTACCGTTATTTTACCTCCTTTGGGATCACTTCCAAAAGCCATAAAGCCTCCATTGTAATCTTCATAGTCGGAAAGATAAGCTTTGTTACCAGTCATATGGCTAGAGCAACCACTGCATGATCCTGTAACAAGATCTCTGGATTGCCCTGCACAAAAGGTAAGAGAATTAGTATCTCTTAGGGACCCAAGCCATTACAGACTTTGAAATCCCTTTTGGGTCAACATACTCAACCTTCTTGAGCATGAATGATCCATGTCCTTTGAACCATGATCAAGTAAATTTCCTTATGCCTCCACAACCACCTTGACTTTTTAAGGGCAGTATATATCTTCCCTTACCGAGTAAACTACTTGCTCTTGTCAACAGTAGTAGATTTTGACCCTAAAGTTTTAACATCTTGTTTTAATTTTGGGTCTAAGCTGGTTTTGTATAGTAAGACTCTTGATAGGTGAATATGAGCATCTTGGTCTGTAATTGTCCATTCTTGGGTAAATGGACTAATAGCACCATCGTTTGTGTATTTTGGAGCAATGGTCTAACAGTGCTAACAGGCCTAGCAGTACTAACTGGCCTAGCAGTACTAACTTTGTGAACTGCTCTTTTCTCATTTTGCTTAACAGGAGTAATCAAATCTGTTCTTGTTAGTACTCTTGATGGGACAAAAGTCTTTCTTAAATAAGGGTATTTTGAAAAATTTTGATGATTAACCCTTTTAGTATTATCCTATACTGGTTTGTCCACCCTTGGACCAGTATTGACCACAGTTTTCAGCTTAGGTTCTTGACTCTGTTTGTCATGAAACATTAAATCTTTTGATCAATGGTAGTTATTTTATAAATTAAAGCAAGCTTTTATTTTCTTAAAACCAATTCCTTGTTTCTGAGAAGTTTGACTAATTTGATCAACTCTAGTTTTAACTGTTTGAGTCTCATTAGTCTTAACAGGACTAACTGTTTGCACTTTAGACACATCATCCTCATCATCTGAGTTCTAATCCTCAGTGATAACTTTATCTCTGTTAACTGATTCATAGACTATCTTATGTTTTTGAGTATTTGCTTCATTTGTTTTACCTATAGTCTCACTTGTTTTAGTATTAAGATCAGTTGTTTTTTACTCGATTATTTTCTTCCTAATGGCATATTCATCAAAACCTGCAAATGATATGTCAGCTCTTGGAGTTAGAAAGTTCCCTGTTATAGGAGGAGGAACAGCATGATACCCATTGCTTGGAAAAACTATTATTAGCTGGTATGGATCTCTTCATCACTTAGTTTGGACATCAAAAAACTCAAACTAATCTTACTGATTAGTTTCACAATTGTTACTATTATTCAATTGTGTTGCCATATCTAAGCCTGTTTTATTTTAGCACTCATTTGACTGTTAAGTAAATCATCAGCTTCTTGGATGTTCTTCCTATTTTTCCTATCTTTACTTTTACTATTCTCTTTCCTTAACACTTCTCTAATTAGGTTAAGGTTGTTATTTTTATTTCTCTGCATTTAAAGCTTATAGTTTGAAACTATATTTTTCACCTCAAATAGTTCTTCTTTTAATGTATAAGTACCTAGATTCTAGTGACTCTAAGGCATAACTCATAACCTGAATTCTAGTTTGCTCTGCTATGTTTTTCTCTTTTACTATCATAATTCTTTTGAAGAGTTTTAAAAGATCCAAGACATTATTTAGAACATTTTTATACCTCATTGTCAGAAGAACTTGATGAGCTTGAAGAAGAGATTGCCATTAAAGCATAGTTGACTGTAACTACTTCAAAGTCATTACTCCAGTCATATCCTCCTAGACATCCTTGAGCACCAATGCTGTGATGAAGATTCATTTGTTGGTGCATTACTCCTGCCATTGTCACCATAAGATCTTTTCCCTTGATTCCTTCCAGATCTGCAATCCCTAGCAAAGTGCCCTTTTTTGTGACAGTTGTAGCACTTAACTTTTGATTTATCAAGTGAAACATGTCATTTTTATTTGAAATCCATGTTCCTTCCTGTCTTCTGAATGAATTTCCTCACTCTGACAGTCAACATAGCACCTCCATCTAAGATCCTATTCTCCAAGTCTTATCATCAATTATGAAAATCCTCATTTTTGTTGTGTTATTAAAAGGCCTTGAAAATGGTGAATGAGTTTTATGAAAAATAGTTTTTGGTCTAACTCTATTCACAATAGGCTTAACAGTATTAACTTTCATAGCAGCATTAGTTGGTACTGCCTGTCTGTTAAAATTATGCCTAGCAGTACTAACATTGTTAGTACCGCTAGCTCTAGCAGTACTAACTGGAATTTTGCCAGTTCTAGTTAGTACTGCTGTAGGAACAAATTGGTTTTGATGATTCACTCTTTGCACATTGTTCCAAATTGGTCTAATCTCCCTTTGACTAGACTTCTTTCTTAACTTATTGTTTAACTCAGCTTGTTTAGCCATCCTCTTTTCATGGAAATCACAATCTCTGATAAGATGACTAAGACTTCCACATACAAAATATGCTTTTGTAACAAACCCATATCCCAACCCTTTCTTGTCAACTTTAGGATTTTTACTATTTGTGAATTGATTCTTAACAGTTTCCCTAGGAGTTTTTACTTGCTGGTTAGCAAAACTAGGTGTTTCCTGTTCTTCTGTTGGTAGAGACACATGTTCATCTTCACTATCTGATGCATACTCCTCTATGATAGGAGCATCAGACCAAACCTTAGGTTGGCTTACTACTTTGGGTTCATTGACAGTTGGTTCACTACTATCTGATTCACAGGTATCAAAGTCACTGGTTTGGGTTTTAGATTTACTAGGTTGAGACTGTTTTAGACCATATGTATAACACCCTGTGTTTTCAAGTCATTGACGACATCAATAAATTCACAATGTATCTTTTGTATTGTACGCCTTTGCTTTAAATCATAAATGTTAAACCTATCATACAAAGGTTGTTTTTCTAACTCACTTTCCTTATTCATAAATACACTTTGTAAAACTTCATTTTCATAACTCAAAATGCCATCATATCTGTGATCCCCATACCCAAGCCTAAATTTATCATTAGCACTCATTTGGGTATTTAGCAGTTTACCAAGATTTTTAGAAGAGTTGTGCCATTTTTCTACTTTAGCTTTTAAATCTTCTTTTTCTTTTTGAGCTTCTGCCAATAGTTTCTTATGGTATGTTAGGACATCAGTTTTATCATCTAAGTCTATTTTCATAAACCTTATCTTTTCCTCATACCAAAGTTGACCTTGTTGATGAGCAACTAATTGTTTATGCTTTCCTTCAACTTTTCTTTAGACCATTTGAGTGTGACTTTCCTAATACTGTGTTTGGTTGATCCTTTGCTTGCATCCTCTAAGTTTGTGATCGTTTTTTCTTCATACAGTTTTTTAAGTTTAGCATAAGACTCTTACATTCCTTTTGATCAAGAAGGTACCTCTGTGTGTACCCTGAACTGTGCAAGCCATCAAAGCATAATCTTCTTCTTCTTCTGAGTGACTGGTCCAATCAACACCTTCTCCATCAATAGTCACCAAAGCTTTAGAGTCCTCCTGCTTACCAGATCTTCTCCCATCCTTATTTCCAGAGTTCCAAGCATCTCTCCTCCTATTATCTTGATTTCCCTTGACTCTACACTCTCTAGCAAAATGCCCTGTCTTGTGACAATTGTAACACTCGACTTTGGTTTTATCAAAACCAACTAGTTCTTTGGCATCAAATTGTAGCTTTCTACCTGTCTTGTCTTTTTGTAGAATTTTTCATTTCATTAAAATCATAGCCACCATGCCATTTCAAGGTCCATTTCTTCTAAGTCAAATTCATCAGCTGTTCCAAAATCTCATGATCAATTGAGGGCAACTGGATTGATTTGCAAGTAAGGCAGTATGATGAAGTTTGTTTTATTATACTAGAAGATTTTATGACCAGAAGGAAGAAACACTTATGGGTACTAACATCATTTAGTATGCTAGGTGTTCTCAAAGACAAAATGCACGTTTTGTGTGCTAGAGGATGATGCAGTAAAGCCTTTTACATCATTCTCAAAGACTCTTAGATTATTATACAGATCATCAAAGCTAAGACTGTCCACTCCTGGCTTGGTATTCATTGGATTATGGCAACTTAGAAAACAAGACTAAAGGTAGAGATCTAAGGAATTTTGATTTGCATCCTCAGTGGATACACCTGCCCCATGAATCTTTAATTAACTCAGAAGACTTTGGAACCTGTCATACCCTTTATGCAGTTCTTCTGAGTTTGATACAGAGAAACCTTCACACGAACGTTGCTTTAGAATTATACTTTTGCATTTTCTTTTGAATCGTCATTTCCACCAGTCTAGATTTGATGGCTTACACAACTCTTTTGCATCCAGTTAATTTTATGAAAATTTAGAGATGATTCTTCTGTAAAGCCAAAGCCAAAGTGGTCCTGGCTTTTCTTTCTCTTTCTCTAGCTAAGATCTCTTCTACATTCCTTGGAGCCAGAACCCTTGATTTGACCTTGCGTATCTGTGGTGATTGATACAGGTCCATTTCCATTTTGTATAACTTCCCAGATAGGATAGTCTGTATGGGCTAAATAATGTTCCATTTTCATGGCCCATATGTCATATTCTCCCTTCTTGAGAATAGGAAGTTTGATGGTTGAAACAGTGTGAGGAGTTTGTTGTGTTGGTGTTTGTGATGGTGGTGGTGGTGGTGGTGGAATATCATCTTGTGATCCAGCCATTGAATTGCTTTGTAAGATAGGGGTTTATAACTGGTTTTTGTTCTTCTTACTCAGAGTTTCTCACAGGCTCTGATACCACTTGTGAGTCCCAAACTGAACAGATCTTTGCAGCCTGCTAAGGGTGATAGCCAACTTGTATAAATACAGATTGACTATAGAGAAACACTGACTATGAATACTTATTGTATATGCGGAATCTACACAATAGTATTAAGAAGAACAATGAATACTAAACTTTGATTTCTATTAATCTGCTAATATGATTATAGATTACTAACTATGAGATATGATTGTATGAGATGAGATCTGTGTGTTTTCTCTGTGTGTCATCTCTCTAATGTCGTAGGGTTCCTTTTATAGACCAAGGATAAACCCTAACAGGCTTACAAAACGCATAAAAGATAATACATATCTTTTCCTACAATATCTCATACATATCTCTTAAACGGTACTAACTATTTTGTACTAACGGTACTAACTATCTGAACAGTACTTAACATTTCGTACTTTCAGTACTAACTATAACTAGCGGTACTAACTATAGAACTAACGGTACTAAGTTAGGAATGCACAATTCCCAACACATCGAGTCATAATTATGAGATATTATACTTTGCAATACTTTGCGCTTGTATAATGGAATATGAGTTCCTCTATGCATAATATATCTAAAAGGATTCAAATACACATCGAAGTAGGTTTGCTAACTTGGACTACTTATCCGAGCTCTGAAGTATTTTCCTTGCAACGCAATTGGAAAGTTATCATTACCGAAAATCCAAAATGATGATCAAGTGTTCCTTACAACCAACTATAATTAGAAGTATCATGCATGGCTTGACAAATCATGGTGCATGCATGCATAATTATAGAAACTAGCTTGTGTTACTTGATCATCCAATTCCAACTAAAAACACCAACAAAGAATTAAGATTTCTGAAACTTAAAACAAAAACAAGTTGTTTCAAATCAAGAGAAACAACAAACTAATAATAATATCATCAAACACTTAAAAGAAATATCACAAGCATTAACTTACCAAACTTTTAAGAATATCATCCTAGCTTTTGTATAGATCGTTGCATGACATATTTGAGTGATTTTGTGATAGATGATTGTATGCCTACTTGTGATTGTTTGTATGTGATTATGTGACTTTTCCTACTTATGATTCAAATGATATGCTTAACGATTAATAGTCTTTATGAATATCTCAGTTTGTCATAAATTGAAAATACTTGGATGTTACACTTACTTGTCATAATAATTAATTAATGATAGGTTAAATGCTATGTGGTTATATGTTTACTTGTTAGTGTTATTAAGTGATGATATGAAAAGTATGGTTGCATGAAAAAATATGTTTTGATACTATTTGCTTATATGCTTACCTACCATGCTATTTACTTGCATGCCTACTTGCCATGATGGTAGTTGATTTCATGTTTATTGCTAACATACTAATCATTTTCATATTACTTACTTATGTTTGTTTGTTAGACATGCATCTTCAAAAGTTAGGAAAAATAATTTTCAAAATGAGGTTGTTAATACAAATAAACTGTTGGGATTCTGAAGCTTCTACAAGTTAATACTGCTGGCTCAAGATTAATACTGCTAGTGAAGACTTAATAATGTTAACGAAGATTGAAGAAATAAGTCTAAGTCTTTAGTACTAGTAGCTTTGTAGTTAGTACTGCCAGTACAATGTTAGTACTGCCAGTAATAGTTAGTATTGTTAGTTAGTATTAGTACTGCTTATGAGATATGCATGAGATAAATTAGGAATAGATATGCATTATCTCTTAACGCGTTTTGTAAAGCCCATTAGGGTTTCCTTAGTCTATAAAAGGAACCCCGGGAATAGTTAGTAGATATAGTTCTACACAGGTCAATAGAGATCGATTAGCAATCATAGTTTTGTAACCTGTAACCTAGGCAAATTCAAGTTATAATATAAAGTTCTTTTATGATTCTTAATACTGTTCTTCTTAGCATTATTGATTAGTTTCCTCATAATCAATAGTGTTCAAATTAGTGTTTCATTATTGTTGCTTTAGAATTATCTAAAGGAACAAACCCTTTACAAGCTAAAGGTTAAGATCTATTCAAAAAACGATCCAACAGGTGGTATCAGAGCTTGTGTGGAAACTCTAAATAAGAAGAACTCAATTGTAAGATGGCAGAACAAGACATTCCTCCACCCACTATCACAACAATGAAAATCCCTATTATTAGGAAGGGAGAATATGATATTTGGAGCATGAGAATGCGACAATATATCTGTCACACAGACCATAACCTATGGGATGTTATTGTCCATGGAGATCTAGAAACCAACTAGAGAAACTTCTGCTCCTCCTGCTCCTAAGACTGTCAAACAACTGGCTGCTAAAAGGAATCAGGAAAGAGTTAAGAGCATCTTGCTTTTAGCAATACATGATGAATACCTCCTCAAGTTTTACAATGTTGTAGATGCTAAATCATTCTGGGAAGCAATCAAATCAAGGTTTGGAGGTAATGATGAATCCAAGAAGATGCAGAAAAATGTTCTAAAACATTAGTTTGAAAACTTTTCTACTGCATCAAATGAAAGTCTGGACAAGGCTTATGATAGGTTCCAAAAACTCATAAGTCAATTGGAGGTTTATGGTGCTCCAATATCAAAGGAAGATATCAACCATGAGTTCCTAAGAAGTCTTCCTCCTTCATGGAATCAAATTGCTCTAATCATGAGAAATAAGCCAGACATTGATGAGATTGATATTGATGACCTCTACAACAACCTTAGGGTCTACGAAGATGAGATGAAAAGGACTTCAAGTTCCACTTCTACTTCTCAGAACTTGGCATTTCTTTCCTCTGAGAACACTAGCAGTACTAATGAAGTTAGTACTGCTAGTGGAGATTTTGGGGTTAGTACTGCTGGAGGAATTAGTCAAGTTTCATCTACCCTATGTGCTCATGATGTAGCGTGCTCTTTCTTTGCACAACCAACAACCAGTCCTCAACTTGAAAATGAGGATTTTCAGCAGATTGATGAAGATGACTTGGAAGAATTGGATCTTAGATGGCAGGTGGCTATGTTGACTGTCAGAGTGAAGAAATTCATTCAGAAGACAGGAAGGAACTTGGATTTCAAAGAAAAACGACTTGTTTCTCTTGATAAGTCAAAAATTGAGTGCTACAACTGTCACAAAAAAGAGCACTTTGCTAGAGAATGCAGATCCGGAAGGAATCAAGGGAGAAGATCTTATGGTGACAATGGTAGGAGCAATGCACCAATAAATGAATCTTCATCACAGGCACTGGTGGCTCAAGATGGTCTAGGAGGCTATGACTGGAGTAATGATTTTGAAGTAGAACCAGTCAACTATGCTTTAATGGCAATCTCTTCTTCAAGCTCATCAAGTTCTTCTGACAATAAGGTACAAAAATGTTCTAAAAATGTCTTGAATCTTTTAAAACTCTTCAAAAGAATTATGATAGTGAAAGAGAAAAACATAGCAGAGCAAGATTAGAAATTTAGGGTTATGAGTTAGCCTTAGAGTCACTAGAATCTAGGATACTTGTACATGAATATAATAAATTGGCTTGGGGTGGAAAAAGTATGAGCTTCAAAACTATGAAGCTTAAATGTATGGAAATAACATATTAACAACCTTAACCTGGAATTAGAGAAAGTTGTTAAGGAAAGAGATGAGTTGAAATTAAAGATAGAAAAATGGGAAGAATCGTCCAAGAATCTTGATGAATTACTCAACAGTCAAATGAGTGCTAGAGATAAAACTGGTTTAGGATATGGCACACAATTGAATGAAATGAGTAACAATTCTGAAACTAATAGTGAAATTAGTTTTAGTGTTTTTGATAATAGATCAAGTGATGAAGAGAACACACCAACAAATGATAGGTTCTCTAAAGCAGATGGGTTTCATGTTGTTCCTCCTCCTATAACAGGGAACTTTCTAACCCCAAGAGCTGACATATCATTCATAGGTTTGCCATTAGGAAGAAAATAATTGAGTCAAAAACAACTGATCTTAATACTAAAACAAGTAAAACTGTAGGTAAAAATATGAGAGCACTGAGATGTGTCTACTCAAAAACCTAAGACAAGTCTATGATATCATAATAGACATTAAAGTTCTCATTGAGGATTGAACTCAGATGATGAGGATTGAGGTGTCGAAAGTTGCAAAAACAGTTTGTACTTGTTACATAATGAGACTCAACGTTAAATAGAGTTGGTAAAAATGGTCATCTTTCAGAAAACAAGGAATTGGATTTAAGAAAATAAAAGCTTGCTTTGTTAAAAGTACTGACCATTTGATCAATGATATGTAATTTTCATGCAAACGATGCCCCAAAGAACTTAAACTAAAACTGTGCTCAATACTGGTACCAAGGGTGGACAAACCAGTATGGGATAATACTAAAAGGGTTAATCATCAAAAAATTTCAAAATACCCTCATTTAAGAAAGACTTTTGTCCCATCAGGAGTACTAACAAGAACAGGTTTGATTACTCCTGTTAAGCAAAATGAGAAAAGAGCAGTTCACACAGTTAGTACTGCTAGGCCAGTTAGTACTGCTAGGCCAGTTAGTACTGCTAGGCCTGTTAGTACTGTTAGACCATTTGCCCCAAAAATAGCACAAACTTATGGTGCTATTAGACCAATTTACCCAAGAATAGACAATGCTAAGACACAAGAGGATCATTTCACTATAAGGGTTTACTACACAAAACCAGCTTTTAGACCCAAAGACTTAAAACAAGATGTTAAAACTTTTGGGGTTCAAAATATGACTACTGCTGGGACAAGAGCAGTAGTTAATACTGGTAAGGGTAAGATGGATACTGACCTTAAAAAGTCAAGGTGGGTTTGGAGGCCTAAGGGAAATTACTTGGATCATGTGTCCAAAGACAGTGGATCATTCATGCTCAAAAAGGTTGAGTATGTTGACCCAAAAGGGATTTCCAAGTCTGTAATGGCTTGGGTCCCTAAGAGATACTAATTCTCTTACTTTTTGTACAGGGCAATCCAGAGATCTTGTTACAGGATCATGCAGTGGTGGATAGTGGTTGCTCTAGCCATATGACTGGTAACAAAGCTTTCTCAGACAGTGACTATGGAGGAGCCAGCCTTGACAGAAAATCAACAACAGGTGGCTGTCAATTTCTTGGTAGAAGATTGATATCTTGGCAATGCAAGAAGCAGACTATTATGGCAAATTCTACTACTAAGGCAGAATATGTTGTAGCTGCTAACTGTTGTGGGCAAGAATTATAGATACAGAATCAGATGATGGATTATGGTTTCAATTTCATGAACACCAAAATCCATATTGATAATGAGAGCACTATAAGTGTTATCAAGAATCCTGTTGCTCATTCAAGGACCAAGCATATTGAGATTCATTTCCATTTTATAAGAGATCGTTATGAGAAGAGACTGACAGAGGTTATCAAGATTCACACAGATTCTAATGTTGCAGACCTTTTCACCAAAGGATTTGATGTCACAAGATTTAACTTTTTGGTGGTTAGCATTGGATTATTGAATCTATAGCTACAATTGAGGGGAGGCAAGATGATTTGTTATATAGTTTGTATGAAATATTTTAAGCAGAGAGATTTTGCCAATGGTGATGTCTTTCATTTAGTTATTTGGGTTCTAGAGAGTTATTAGAGAGAGATATAGATGGTAATGCAAAGTTTTTGTTGTCAAACTTGTTCAATTTTTGGTTAACAAAAGTTAGTACCGACAAGCAAAGTTTGTACCGCTATAAAGCTGTTAGAGAAAATACCGGTAGGGGTCTAGAGTGTAATTTTTGGTAGTTTCTTCGCCATTGGGGATGCTACTACTATAAATACCTATCTTAATTACACAATTAATCCTTCTTCGCTCTCTTAATCGCTTTCAATTAACAAACCCTAATCATTCATCACTGATGATTACCAAAATCAAATACACGATGGCTGGTTTGGAATTATGTCCTAAGTACAATATGGTGGCCTATTTGGAAAAGACGAATGGGAATACAAAGTTTCATCAGATTATGGACTTTCTCACACGCAGTTCAATTTATTATGCACTCACTGTAAGTC
>BQNB010154203.1:0-15549 GCA_026074375.1 Tanacetum coccineum | reverse complement strand
ATCGTGTATAAATAAAGATATAACCAAACGCTCTAATGTTATTAGATCAATAATACGAGTACTCTTCACTAGTACTAGGGTTTACAACTTTGAAGCTTTTCTGAATCGACTTAACAACTATGAAAACTTATGAACTTCTACGTAAAACTGATATCTCAACAAATGCCCTATGGCCTCCTTTTATAGACTAAGGAGTCCTAGTCGGCTTACAATACATTCCTAAGATATCATAATCTTTTTTAAATATAAACGTAATCTCTTAAACAAATACATTATGTATATCTTGTACAAAAATATCTCAATACTTATCTTCACAAGTATTCTTGTTCTCTAAACAATCTTTATCTCTTTAAATTGTCTTTATCCTTTTGGCAGTTGTAAGTCTTCTAGCAGTTGTAATCCAGCAGCATAAACTTTTGTATCAGCAGTACTAATAAACATAAGCAGTAGTAACATTAGTACTAGCAGTACTAATATATACTCACAGTAGTAACTTGTACTAGCAGTCTTAACATTACTAATAGCAACAATAACTACTTAGCTTATATTTCAGTCTTCAACTCTGAGCAGTCTTAACCTTCAACTAACAGTAGTAACTCTCTACTAACAGTACTAAATTATACTAACAGTAGTAACAAGCAGTGCCAACTTTATACTACCAGTACTAACTACTTAGCTTAATTTCCATTATATACCTGAGCAGTAGTAACTCTAAGAATCCTTAAAGTCTTTTATGTCCCAACAATCCTCCCCTAAACTTGATGTTAATCTTCTGAATCTTCAAGTTTCTTTATCAAAAGTCTTCATCATACTCAGGAGGATACATTCAAACGTTTTATTGACCACTTTGATGTTTTACCATAAGCTTGAGTAGTTAATAGCACATCTCATTCCAATGATCTGTTTGAAGTTTCTTGTTAAGCATATTTATGATTGTAATTTGTGTGAGGGGGTATCTATTTTCAACTAACATAAAGATGTGAACATTTCCAAACCTTACAAAGTACACTCCACATGAATCAATCAACTTCCAAATGGTCACCTTGTATCCTTGTATATTTCTCCATACATCACTCCTTATGTATAGTTTAAACATGACTTTCAAATTACCCTACATCTTTCAAAATCTTCCTCTGGCCTTTTATCCCCATGCTTAGCTTTAACTAACTTCCACAAATTTACTAAGTCTTCTCTGTCAAAGTCACTAAGTAGTTGACTGAACACATGGTATAGCTTTGAACTTCCATCAGCTCTAAATATTTCATAATACCCTGGCTTACCTCTTGTGTGAATCTGAAAACCTATAACTGGTACTTTGGTAGCTAGAGGTATAGCATTGATTGCTATTTCTTCTTCTTTAGCAAGCTCAAAGCATTTCTTAAGCTCTTCTTCCTCTTTATCATCCTCCACTCTTTACCTTTTGGAAGATTCTTGTTCTTGCTTATCCTTTGCTCTTTTCCTACCAATTGATTTCTTTCTGATGCTGCCTTCAGCATTCTTTTCTACTTTTCTTCACTTTTTCTACTTTTCTGAAGAAAGATCTTCTTCCATGGGAACAAAACTATTTATCCACTTCATATGCTTTTCAAAAAGCTTCTGAACTTCATCAAAGCTTTTATCCTTTAACTGTGCATGTGAGTAGCCTGCTATGTTCTTCAGATACTGTATCTTCTGATTTCTTCTTTGATTTTTAGTCAGAGGTTTATTCCTTATTGCTTCTGCTCTTTGTGCTGTAAAGAACTTCTTTCTTTCTCTAATAAGTTATGTCAGCCTTCTTGATTTTTCTTCAATGGACATGGCTTCTCTTTCATTTTCCTATAAATTTGCAGCTAACTCATAATCTGCCTCCATCATGGCTTGCTCATTGTCCATTTCTTTATAAATAGTTGCTATGCTAGCTTCTTCTTGTGCAGCTCTCTCTTTTTGAATTCTTTCCAACTTTGCTTACTCTTCAGCTTCAATCTCTCTTACAAGCTCTTCATTAAGTTCTATTTGATCTTTCTTCTTTAATGGCATTTTAGGCTCAATCATTATTGCCTTTCCTTTGTCTTTGGACTTCTAAGAAGGAACTGTTGTTGTTACAGTAGATTTAAAGGTTCTCTGGAAAGCAAATTCCTTACGCTCTATGTTGTGGTGGTGTTAGTGTTATTGCTGGTGTAGCAACAAATGATGTAGTAGCTGTATAACCATTTTGTGTTGGGCCTGAGTACAACATTTTCACTTGATTCTTGAAACACATCTTTTTCCTTAGGTTTTGCACTCTTCATTGCAGCAAGTGCTTGAGCTAGTGTAATTTCTTGAGCTAAATCAATTTCATAAGTACTAACTGGAATTGACTTTGTAGTTGTTAGCAAGCTTAATCACGGTCCTTCAGATTCTACAAAGATCCTCTTCACCTCAAAAAACTCCAGTATCAAAAACATCTGTTATCATCATTCTCATCATTCCTCCTCTGAGTCTCAACTAGAGTAACTTCAGCATCTCTGTCAATAGCTTCAATTCTACTCCTCCCCTATTTAGATGCATCCTCCTGAGCACCCAAATTTCATCATCTGAGGATTCTACTCTTCTTGTGACACCAACCTTGTACAATCTCTTAAAGTTGTGAGTTCTAAACCCTGCTTTCTTCTCTAACTTTTTAACTCTCAGCTTCAAATTTGTGATCTCCTGAGCTTGAGCAGTCTTAGTATGTTCTAGGTCAAGGACTTTCTCAGACAATTTGGTACACATATCCATCAATTCAGTGAGTCTCATTCTATCCTTACCACTGATCAGTGGATCATTAGAATGTGTAGGTACATGTTCCTCATTTGGTACATCAGCAGTAGAATCACTAGGGTGAGGAACTTCAGTATTCTTTTTCTGCTTCCTCCTAGACTGTTTCTTCTAGGGTTTAGATGTAGATGGTTGAGTAGTAATGGGTGTCTGTTGAGAATCAATAGGAATGTCTGTATCTTTAACCCTCAGCTTGACTTTTAAGGCTTATTTTTTTTTTTTGGGGGGGGTGGGAAACTATCATTGTTGCAAACAGGGGTTGTTTACTTTCCAGAAAAGTTCTTTTTTCCTTCTCTCTTCATGTTGGCAAAGATTTTCTTTGTGTGTGAGGGGTTAACATAAATCTTCTTATGATGTGACATATCACCAAGTTGTTGATCGTGGATACATCAAAAATTTAACCCATCCCTCTAAGTGCTTTACCATAGCATTAAAAATATACTTGGATAGGTTAAATTTTTAGTTTATGGTAAAGCATATGATTGATGTAGGCCATAGTGCTACTAATTCATTTCCAGGAAGTTGACTTAGCACTAAGGCATTTCAATATGGTATGAATTAAGAACTTCCATTATGGAGAAAAGAAAGCTTTATAAAATGTAAGCTTTTGAGAAGCTTTTTTATACCCCATTCTTGCCAGTTCTTCAAAAATTGTAGCAGTTGGCAAATAATCAGTACCATTTGCATCTTCTAAGTAAAGATCACTTCTAACACTTGTCTCTGTGATAATCACTTTCTGCTTATCAACTAGGGCTTATATCTGACGTTCTCCATTAACCGTCTTTACCTTTGCTGTTGCCCAGAAATGTTCAATGCAAGATGTGTAGATAGTAGGATTGACAGTTAAAGCATAATGAATTTGGTTAGCATTCAGAAGATCAATAACTTTATGAAACCCATCACTTTCAGCAAGTTTTTCCAAGAATGCTACCATGTTGTGAGTGTCAGGAAAAGTTAGGGTTGACATTGTTTTGTGCTTTGATAATGAAAGATGAAATTGAGTTAGGGTTTACGTTTAGAGAGCGTTTGAATGATTGAAATCGAATAAAGAATCGAATGAAACCCTGAATCGAAGTATTTATAAAATCACCATAAGGCTAGCATTTAACTTGAACTGGCATAAACATAGATTATGTCCATAGAAGCATTATCTTAAACTGATCGCACTCATGTTATGCCTAACAGTAGTAAAGTAACCGACAGCTGTACTCAAAACAGCATCAAACGTACGCTTAGCAGCCAATTAATGTATACCAGCAGTAGGAACTTTATGCCTTAGCAGCAGATTTGTTATATTACTGTATTAACCTAAGGCTAAAAAAACTTTAAGTTTGAGGAATACAGCATTAACTTTAATTTCTTTCCAAAAAGGACTTCTATCATCAATTATTTCTTCTCACAAGCTCTCTTTTTGTTTTTATGCTCACAATATCTCTCAATTCTTTTTGCTCACAAAATCACTCTTTTTTGTTTTTATTCACACATCTCTCTTTCTGTTTTTCAAACTCACAACATCTCTCTTTTCTTTTTTGCTTACAAAATCGGATAATTTGGTATAAAGTTCCATCAATTCCAATTGTTTCGTACTGTCCTCCCCACTTCCAAGTGTGTTAACTCTTGAGAGAGGTGGATCATTGGACTCTTTACATGTAGTCTCAAACCTAGTTTGAACATCTACACCCCCTAATATGGTATCTTGGCACCTGGGACCACTACCTGAACCAATTCCCTAAGGACTTAGCTCATTAAGTGTTGCTATGGATTTAGGTCCTAATATTGTTACTACTGTCTGCTTGCATCTAAGCTAGAAGCATTAGTGGCAGCCCTTTCCATTTTGTCTTCTCACTCCTTATAGACAGTCTCATCTGCAACAAGGTTAATAGGTTCCTCCAGACTGGAGATATTCAGTGTTTCCTTTTAGGATTTCCTTGGTTTGTGGGTCTCTTTTTTATTGTTGCTATGTGTTGGAACAATATTGGTTTATTTTGATAGAGTTGAGTAATGATGGATGTGTGGGATTGGGGATCAGTAGGTTGTCCTGACCCTCCATCCATATCTACTTGATGTTTCAATCACATTCATTCATTCTTAATTGACCTACCCTCAAATAATGCTTCAGAGGTTAAGAATTTTCTCAGCAGTTGTAACTCTAATGATATCCCATCAGTACTAACTTTGGCTCAACAGTACTAACTTTTGCCTGGCAGTACTAATTTTCTGCCTAGCAGTCTTAACCTTACAACTACCAGTTTTAACTTCAAACCTCATCAATCCTTACTCCAACAAATTTTAGCTTCAAAGATTGAGTAATCCAAAATTTGCAGCAATCAAAAAGTTTATATTGCTAATTCAAATGCCTTTGTGAGAAGATCTGCAAACATTGTGGTCTATGTGAATCTTGGATTACTTGATTTAAACTTCTATCTCCATAAGGAATTCTCTGATGAAATGATGCCTAATCTCTATGTGCTTGGTTTTAGAGTGAAACACTAGATTCTTCACAATACAAATGGTACTTTCATTATCAATGTAAATCTTGGTATTCATGAAGTTGAACCCATAATCAAGCATTAAATTTTGGATCCATAACACCTGTCCACAACAATTAGCAGCAGCAACATACTCTGCCTCAGTAGTAGAGTTGGCAACTATAGTCTGCTTCTTGCATTGCCATGAAATTAATCTCTTGCCAAGAAATTGACAACCTCTTGTTGTGGATTTCCTGTCAAGACTGGCACCAGCATAATCACTATTTGAAAAAGCCTCCAAGTCAAATGGTGAATCTCTAGGATACCAAAGGCCCAATTTAGGTTGACCTTTCAAGTATCTAAAAATTCTCTTCACAGCATGAATATATGGAAGTCTTGTGATCTTGGAAACTTGCACAAGCACAAACAGCAAAAGTTATGTCTGGTCTAGAAGCTGTTAGGTACATCAATGATCCAATCATTAATCTGTATAAATGAACATCCACACTATCAACTTCTTCATCTTTGACTAATTGTTGGATCGTTTTACTGAATAGATCTTAACCTTCAGCTTGCAAAGAGTTTGCTCCTTTAGATAATTCTAAAGCAATAATAATGAAACACTGAGTAAACACTATTGATTATGCGGAATCTATCTATAATGCTATATTTATTTTTTTTTTTTTTTTTTTTTTTTTTTTTTTTTTTTTTTTTTAAGAAGAACAATATTGAATATCACAAAAGAACTTTTATATTAAACTTTGAATCTGCCTAGGTTGCAGATTACAAACTATGATTACTATTTGATCTCTTTGATATGTGTAGAACTATTATCTACTAAACTATACTAGGGATTCTTTTATCGACTAGATAACTTAATGGGCTTTACAAATGCGTATAAAAGATAATGCTATCCTTTCCTAGATATCTCATGATTATCTTTTAACTACTAACTAACTTCTTGAGTTTTTTTTGGGGAGTAAGCAGACTTAACTATTACATAAGCAGTATTAACTATTTAACACTACCAGTACTAACTATGATAATCCTTCTACCAGTACTAACTATGTAACTAGCAGAAATAACTATAATACACTAACAGCATTAAGTCTGTTATACAAAATTCTTAAACTTTCCTCATCCTAAACTTGAACTTTACTTGTTAACTTCAAGTTTCTTTAGTTGTCTTCAGTTTGAGCTTTTGAGGATTGTATCTAAACACTTCTCTTTAATCATTAGCTTCTCTTTAATGATGATCTGTTTGTTGTTGATTTAAAGACAGATCATACTTTTTTTTTGGGGCTTTTTTTTTTTTTTTTTAAAATCTTTAACAGTTATTTCATCCTCTCTATATCAATAAAACTCCACAAGAACATTCTAACTAAGCTGGCATTGTAGTTTTTTGGCAAACTACCATCCTTCAACGCGATTTGTTATGTCTTTACCATGAAGACGTTGACTCATGGACTTGTCAATGCTTCATTGCAATAACATAGGTGCATTGATAACCTATAGTTTTTAGCAAACTATAGCTATCAAAGATTTTTGAGATTCATTTACAAGTAGCGTTGGCTTTTTTCTGGAGTAGCCAACTCTTTGTATTAAAAACATGGTGAGTTGATTACCATATAGTTTTTGGTAAACTATCAACCATCAACAGATTTGAGAAGTCTTTACCACAAGTCGTTTGCTTGTGGACTAGCCAATTCTTATGTCTGTTAAGCATGGTGAACTGATGACCATTTGTTGTGTGGTGATTAAACCAACACTTAAATAATCCTTCCCAATTCCATCATAGTCCATAGTTTCCAAAAATATGCTCACTACTACTGAGAGACTCATCACTTTCTTATCCCAACTTGCTTCTCAATCATCTTCAGGAGTTGATAACAAACTTCATTCATTATTCCATCTAGAAGCTTCATCTTGAGCATTACTTGGCAAGCATCTTTTGACAAAGGATATTTTATATTTGCTAACATATATATAGTAGATGCATCCAATGTTAGGCAATGTACTGCACAAGTAGGATAGTACCTCTAATTAATTATCTTCTGTTGAAATGGCAAAACTCCAAGATTGCATATCATGAGAGGTGGATCAAACATGGTCTTGAGATCACCCCAAAGTACTCTGTCATACATCTCTTCAGGTCTATTTGCCCCATACTTCTTTATCACCAATCTGTACAACTCTATAAGATCGTCTCTTGAAAAGTCTTTAAGTATGGCTCCATAACTCATATAAATTTTATCAAAACCAACTCTTCTTATGATTTGATAAGCAGCCTTTTAACTTGATTGAGAAATGATCTTCCAATTAGCAATAGTATGAGGTTTTGTAGCAGTTAGAATAGCATCTACTCCAATCTCTGATTCTGATGAAGCATCTTTGACTTTATCTTTCAAAAATGCTTCTCTTTCATTGTTAAACTCATCTTGTGTAGTCTTGTCAATATTTATTCCCTTTCTTTCCTTTTGCTTTCTTCTCTTTCTTATTTTCTTAACTGACACTTTAGCTTCTTCTTCCTTTACAACTTTATCTTTTCCCTTTGTGATTGAAGCATCCTCAATGTCAATCTTTTGTTTCTTGTTCTAGCTATAATCCATGTCTTTTCACTCTTGCTTCAGTTTCTATGGACACAAAGCTTTCAATACTCTTCATCAGCTTTTCAAATTCAGTCTTCAACTCTTCAAAAGAAAACTTCTTTAATTGAGACAATTTCCATGAGCTTTGATTCTTGATGAAGGTACTCATGTACTCTCTTTGTTGTGCTTGTGTCATTGGCTTACTCCTTTTTACTTTAGCTTTTTGTTCAGCATATAACTTCTTCTTCTCATTTATCATTTCCACCATTCCTTTTGCAAAATCGTCATTGCTTATACTTTCTCCCTTGAGACTCTTGACTACCTCTGTATTAGCTTCCAGTTTTTCCCTAATGGTGTCCCAATCTTCTTCAGTATAGAATTGTGCAGCTTCTTGAACTTCAGCCTTTCTTTTTAGTTGTTGCTCTGACAATTATTGTTCTTGTGCACTATTTTGGGCTACCATCTTATTATATGAAATTGTTTTTGCAACTTCTTCATCCATTTGAGCTTGCAATCTTATAGCCTCTTCCAATCCAGCTTCTTCTTGTCTTATTTGTTCTTTAGTCTTATGAGTAGCCTGGATATCCTCTTTAACCATCTGAGCTTTTCCTTCCCTTTGACCCTTTTTAGGAGAAAGAATTATACTAGAAGTACTAATTGATGTTCTACCAGTATCAACTTTAGTACTACCAGTATTAACATCTTCAATACCAGTATTAATCTCAACTCTACCAGTATTAATCTCATCCTCAGCATCCAATCCAGTATTAATGTTTTTAGCCATTGACCTTGCTCTCCTCCTATATCTCTTGCCCTTATCAGTCGATTTTGCTTTGCTTACACCTCTTGAGAAGCAACCTTTCATTAAAGTTTTGGCTGCTCAAGATTGTAGGACTGATTTTCTTCTTCTTGAGCTTCCCTGAAGCTTTTGTAAGGGGTACAAGATTTGCTATCTTTTCTTTCATGGATTCTCGTTACGAAGACAACTAGAGTATCATCATCAATATCCTGAATTATCATACCCTAATCCTTAGTTCTTGACCCTTGATTAAGGACACAAGACCTCTTGGATTTCTCTTTAAAGTCACTTCCAGGGTTTTCACCTTCTTAACCAGTGCAAGTACAACATTCCCTAGAGTCTGTTTGGTCTCCTTCAACTCCTTCTCCAAACTACCAATCCTGTTTACCAACTTAGGTACAAGTACCATCAATTCCTTGAGTTGCACACTATCCTCAGCACTTCCTGATGTGTTACCTTCAGGGAGAGGTGCTTCATAGGACCTGGTTGGTGAGTAATGAGGGGTTTAGTGAGGTGGTGAGTGAGGTGTTAGGTGAGGTGGTGAGTGAGGTGGTGATTGATATAGTGGTGATGGATAAGGTGGTAATTGATGTGGTGGTGATGGATGAGGTGGTGATTGATGTGGTGGTGATGGATGAGGTGGTGATGGAATAGGTGGTTGGGATGTGGATGGTATTGGATAAAACAGGTGTTGTGATGGGGCTCAGTGGGTTGTGTCGTTGAGCCTTCACCTTGATCCACAGCTGCACCGACCAACATAGCAGGCAGTAATGGTACAAAATCCCCTGCATAACCCCTTTTCATGTTTGCAAAAACTTTTTGGTCAAAGTAGGGGCTAAATACCTTCCTTTATTTTTAGTTGTAATATCCAAAATAATTTGTAAAAATCTTGGATACATTAAAATTTTTGTATTACTTTCCAAGTTATGAACCATCCCATCAAAAATCTTTTAGGAAAAATTATAAGCCCTATTGCTTGAAAGACAGATTAATGCAGTAGCATAGTACTACCAAATGGGATTCCCATCACAGACTTAGGGCTTAAGCAGTGTAAAATATGATGGATTTAGAAATTTCCATTGGGGTGTGTAAAAATTCTTTTCCAAAAAGGTTTAAATTTACCTCAGTAACATACCCAATGTGGCTAATCTAGATATATTTCAGCATCAGATAATATTAGTATTCCTGGTTGCATCTGCCAATTGAAGGGTACTTCTGAATAGGACGCTCTCAGTAAATAGTATACTTTTAGAGTCTATAGATGATTCTAATTGTTGAGTCCCATTAGCAAAGTGTTCTGACTGTGGGCAGGTTATGCAGATAACTGTTTGATAGAGAGTCATAGATTGTAGGATTATGAGTTAAGGCATACCTGAGAGATGTACCTTTAAGAAAATCCACTACCTCAGTGAAACCAACACTTTCATTTGGTTTCTTCAGGAAAGCAACCATATTATGCTTGTCTGAGTACTTTAGATTGGCCATATGAACACGTTGATGAACAAAAGTCATAAGATTTCAAATTCTAGTGCTGGGTTTGATACGAGTGAATTACTAAGTACTGGTAGAGAGAGAGAATTGAGTTTTTATCGATGAATAACAAGGTTTCTTATTGGACCGACTATAAAATATCTTTCTTTAATAAAGTGCAGTAATTATCCAAATAGAAAACCTATCTTAGAAGTATGCGCCGTAAAAATCCCTAACGGTAATATTTAAATAAGAAAAATCAATTTTCCCTCACCAGTACCAACGGTCATCTACCAGACTTAACATTAGCCTACCAATTGGTACTGGTAGACAGTAAATCCCTATACTAGTACCAACGGTCATCTACCAGACTGCCACAGTCAGAACACTTGCTAATGGGACTCAACAATTAAAGTGCCAATCATAGACCTTGATCAAAGGCTTATTAAGTCTGCTAGATGACCGTTGGTACTGGTAGACAGTAAATCCCATCTACCAGATCCCATGTATGATGACCGTTGGTACTGGTAGACTGTAAATAAGAAAAATCCATTTGGTAGACAGTAAATCCCATGTATGATGCAAAGGCTAAAAATAACCTAATTGCCTCAATTCTGGCAACAGGTGCAAAACCTCTCATAATCTATACTTCATCCAGTCTAAAACCTTGTGCTACAAGCGTGCTTTCGTTTTTTCACAACAATACTTCTCTCATCCCTCTTATTCCTGAAGACCCACTTTGTGCTAATTACCTTTTTCCCATATGGAAAATCAACAAGTACCCAAACCTTCTGTAGTTTAAACTAAAGCAATTCTTCTTGCATTGCTTAAACCCAGCTTTCATCTTGTAAGGCTTGTGTTATGTCTTGGGTTCTTCTTGGAGAGAGAAAACATGCAAACAAACAGTTCTGATGATCTTGTGATTTGTTCTGAATCTATTGTGATGTAACTTACCAAGGCTTGTTGTGATGAAGAAGCCTTTTGAATCTTCTGTTAAGAACCCGAATTTAAGGTCATTATTTATTGTGACTTATATATTTATTTTCTAAATTATAGGAAATTTTCCATTTTATTATTTTGTCGATTTTGGAGAAAATCATCGGAATTGAAGAAAAAGTGCTATGCGTTAAAATTTAACCGTTTTTGAGCAACGAGAAATCAACGACTTCGTATTTTGGCCTCAAACGCCAATTATATTTTAATTTATATAAAAATTTTATTTTAAAAGTTACATGTGCAACCGAGTTAGATTTTGAGTTTAGGGAAAAAGTGTCGGACTAGAAAAGATTTTAGGGCCCGAGACTTATAGGTATTATTAGTTAGGAAGAAGTGGGCCGAAACCCACTCCTCCCTTTTTTCTTTAAACCGGCCATAGGCCCCAAACCATAAACCCTTATGTTTTAAACCACTTAACTTAACCCACTAGCTAAATTAGGCCCAAGACCCAAACCCAATATTCTTTTTATATAAGGCTCGACACACACACTCTGTAAAATCAAAACACAGACAAAAAGAAAAATTTCTTCTTCCCTTTTCTTTCTTCCTGTTTCGACGCATAACCCACCAAAACCCTCAATTGATCTTCAAAACCCCATTAAATCTACTCCTTTTCACCTTAAATCAACACTATTATAAACCCTAATTGTTCCCCAATGATAATAACAACCATGCATCAAGTTACTTAAACCTTTGATTCTTAGAAGATCTTCCATTTGTAAGATTTAAGGATTCTTGTTATAAAAGAAGCAATTAGGGTTCAATTGTGAAGGATTGGCTAAATAAAAATCAAGGAAAAGTTTGGGTTCTTGCTCCCTTGGGTTCGGCAGCCCCTATACCCATCATAGGGTTTATTGTTGATTTTCTACTTTATTCTTGTGTTGTAAGTGTCCCTAAATTTTCATACTTCAATTAATTGATTCTAGTGTTAATACATGTGGTTGAATGATGGTCTTTTTAAGCATGCATGCTTTGATCTTGTGAATCTTTGGTTTGATTTAAAAGTTATGTTATAGTGTAAGGGATGTGTTTGGGAGATGATTAGAAGCCTTGCATGATGAATTGATAATGTTAGAATGAGGTTTTAAAATTAGGTTTTAGTAGGAAGGATTATTCTAGGACTTTTTGGGGACAGCAGGTTGTCGCGCCCCATTTCCTCAAAATTTTTGGCCTGTGCCTACTGATATAAATTGATATTTGAAAAATAGACACTTAGAGGATCATGTGGTAAATTGGATGCTCAACAATTCCCTCCGTTGGGGGAGATATGAGTTCAAAATAAGACATGGGTCAATTTCTGGGGACATTGATTAAGAGCATGTAATGTTAGGTGTTTTTGAACAATTGCTTAGTTTTAAGCTGGGTCAATTGCTTAGACATCTTATAGAAGCTCCAGAACTTGGCCTCACATTCATTACTATTTCGTTTTTAGGATTTATGACTAAACGGGAAAAAAAACAAGGGAAATTCTTGTGAATATTTTGGTAGAATAGTGGGGGTCTGTTTTCCAGTCAGTAGGTAAACGTGGGTTTTTATCAAAATTTTTGGTTAGGGTCTGTAAAACAAAAAGACATGGCTGGATATATAGGGTCGTAGGTACATGTGGCGAAATGGTCGCTTTCTGTATCGATTCCGGAGAGGGAGATATGACCTTTTAATAAGAAGGCAAAATCTGGAGACTGCTGTTGGGAAAACTGTTTTGCTCCATTGTTTTTGTAACAGTGGGTTGAGGTTTTAAAACATGGTTAATCACTAGATATTATAAGCTTTCTCTCTCTTTGGATTCAATGTAAAAGCTATTATAGAATATGATTTATGGCCGAAACCGTAAACAGTAAAAATTCAGTTAACATTCTGTTTTGAGTTATAGTTAGTAAAAATCCATTTCCCGTGGATTGGTAAATGGTATGGTTGATTGGCTTAAAGTTCTGTAAACTAGACTCAGGGACCTTTCTAGGGGTGAAAACTCGCATGTTTCATATCTTTTAAGGATTAGGAGTTATGGATCCATAAAAACTAGTAAAAATCAGACTGTAGAGTTTTAAGTCTTCTTGTGAGAATCCTAAAAAGTATTGATACGCATAAGGCGAAAACAAAAAAAAATTAATATATGAAAAGTAGTAGATGCTTAATGTAGAGTATGTCTTACAGGTTATACATCCTATGGATTAGAAAAGAATTAGTTTGATCCCGACTCGGTGTTTGCACAATGTCTTGTATTTTTTAAAAATACTTTGGTTAAGTCTTAATGCAATGCCATGCATATCTCGGAAACATATCTCGTGATCATTTGATTTACTTTTCCGTATCGATCTTCTTTATCATTCTAAGCCGCATCACGTCTTTTAGGTTGTGCGTAGACACTTCTCACTCGTCCGATGATTCATCTACTTCTGGTCTTCATCACTCCTCGGTGAGTTCATAGCCCCACCTTTTCTACTTTAATGGTTTTCATAACTATTTTTGGGGTGAGAATACATGCTCGTTTTACTAGTAAACTTTTTGATTTCTACTACATGAGCGCTACATGAATGTTTTTACTAAAGCTTTTACTTGCCTACCACATGATTTCTAATACATGTTTGATACATGGTTGTTTACTACTGATTTTATTAAAGCTTGATTTGCTTACTACATGATTGAGATCATTGATTATCTATTTATAAAAACGTGAGTTTTGAAGACATTATTTATTTTAAATGGGACACAAGTGCTTGATGGGTATGCCTGACCCGATTATGAAATTACCTGCATGAGTCGCTATTGCCAATGTCCCTAATTTCATGAACCGTTAATTGCCTTGTAGGGGTAACGCTAGTACATTTAATAGATCTATTGGGTTTGACAACCCCGTTCGAGGTCTGAATCGAATTCTTTCAACCACCTTTTTAACGGACGATTTGTATTAAGAATCGTAGGTATGAGGCAATAATACCTTGTACTGGGGCAACTGTATTTGCATTTGATATGCGTTATTGTCAAGGTTTCGGTGTCATGAGCTCAATGCGGTAATGTTGAATTACAATTTGAAATACTGTCGCTGGATGATCTTAAACCTTGTGGTCCATTATTGAATATTACTTGATTTATCGAATCACTACTTGGATTTCGGAAATAATACTTTGAAATGTTGTAGCGCTGATTTTCTTACTGAAATATTTATTTGAATGATTTCAATACTGCTTTTACTGAAACCTATGAATTAACCAACATTATTGTTATCGTTTTTGCATGTATTTTCTCAGGTTATTATATTGCTAGCTGAGCATTAGGAGCATTCGAGTCGCGCGGATATCAAAACTTTAAAGACTTGATTTTTCTTCACATTCGACAACCATTTATTATTTAAATATACAAAGGATTCATGTTAAATTCTTTTAACTTTTGTTAAAAATAAATTATTGGGACCTAAATTTACTCTGATTTATTTAAATCGAATATGACATTTTATTAAACGTCTCTTTTGAGGTCGTTTTCAGTAACTTGTGTGTATGAACAATGAAGTAGCACCCCAAGTGGTATTCCACTGCGTTGTTGTGATTTTGGAGGTGTTACAGATTGGTATCAGAGCACTGGCTATAGAGAACTAGGTCGTTTTCAAAACCTAAACTATAACCGTTTTTCAAAAAATTTTAAGAGTCATTCACTATTGTCCGGTATACACGCGCGCTTGCTCCCAAGTAACTTATATGCTCTCTTTTTTGTCCCTGTTGCTATTACATTAATAATTAGTATATAATACTTGGTTATGATTTCACCCTCCTACGTCTATCTTATGACGTCATATTATTTTCTTTATATCGGTCGATTATATATATGATGACCATTCCGATTATCGCGTACTTCCTATTTTCTTATTTTCTCCCTCGAACATCAATACTAGTATTATATAAGGATACTCATACATATATGAGATACTATCCTCACAAATTCTTACGCGTATCTTCGGGATCACCGCCATCTATATATAATAGTAATTCCTATAAGTGTTGACTATTTATGGTTACTTTCGACTATTTTTGGAACTTTCCAATAAAGTTGGCATTTTATTGGGAAAATTTTGGCTTAAATCCTACTGTATCTTTGCATTAATGAATAGGCTAATATCTTAGGTCCTAGTGGCGAGTTAGATGGAACGCCAACTCTTCCGGATGGTCGAGATACGACCAAAACCGTAGAAACAAACTTAGTGTATACCCATAATTTGTAATGCAGATAGTTAGGCTTATAACTAATTTTATTTGACTTAGAGGCTACTGGGTTTCTACATGGGTAAAGGGTAAAACATATGAGGACCATGTGGTTCTTTGGATAAATTATTTCAGATGAATGAGTTACGACTAGGACGGCCAATCTAATCATAAAATTGTGCCCAGATTTTTAAAATGCGTTTGAGACCAATATTTTTATATAAAGTGCCCCATTTTCCAATTTAAAACCTGTAGGATTTAGA